>JAQQSK010001778.1:0-27127 GCA_028658325.1 Potorous gilbertii | reverse complement strand
TTAAATGATCTTTAAAGTTCTTTCCAGCTCTAATAGTCTATGAGTTACTTTGAATCCATAGTAGAAATATATGTTTGATTAACACTAGCATAAATTTGTATATTAAATTCATTTGTGTAACTTAAAAAATAAAAACAATATTGGACTTCCAGGTCATGGGACAAGATGGTGGACTAGATACTTTCTCCAGTTCCCATCAATTCAATTCAATCTAATAAACATTTATTAAGCACTATATCCTCATGTACAGACAGAGGATGAAAACATTTAGGCACCATTGCTATGGGCCTACTAAGCATGGATTCACACAGTTTCAGCTCTGAAAGAGAAACAGAGTCAAAGGACCCACCTTGGTCCATCACTTTTGAAAAGGCTCCTGTGTCCACAAATGGGAGATGACACGGAGGCTGATTTTCCATAGAAGTCAAGGTCATGACATCACTCTCAGAGAATTATTTTTTTCTGTTTGCCTTTGTGTAATTGGATGAACACCAGCATAGCCCAGAATCTCCTCTAATCCAGCTTTCGGCTTTAGGGAGTGAAAGGAAGGTTTGTCAGTCTCCAGTGAGGCTGTCAAGCATGGATGCTTAATCCGCACTGCTGAGGTTTTGTTTTTTGGTTTGTTTTGTTTCCTGCACCTGTTAGGGAAAAATTTGAAAAAGCCTCCGGAGAAAGAGGAAAGACCTTGAGATGAAAACAAAGTGAACACTAGATGGGATCAGTGCCCCAGGAGGCGTGGTGTGTGTGTGTGTGTGTGTGTGTGTGTGTGTGTGTGTGTGTATGGGCGCGAGTGCACACACATCTATGTGGGCGCATCTTGTTCACAAGGCCTCTATTTTATGAGCAAACCCTAAGAGGCAGTGGTGTGTACTGGGAAGGTGCCAAGATTGGAATTGGAGGACTTATATGACTATTGGGAAATCATTTCAACTCTGGGCTATATCAATGATGCTTTCTGGATGTAAGCACTTCCACCATCATCTTTGGGGCATTTATCAGGCATAATGCTGCTGATTTCACCAACCATTCTCCTGCAGGCAGATGCTTTTTTGTACCAACTGGCAAGAATCAAATGTATGTCCATTCATTTTGAAAGAAAGCAGCAAATAACAAATACCAATGAAATAACATTATCATTTGCATAACTCATTTATATGGTCTGCAAAGCACCATTCCTACATTGTCTCACTTGAAGGAAATAAGCGTTTATTAAGTGCCTACTGTCCATACTGAGTGCTTACAAATATTATGCATGGGATCCTCACAACAACTCTGGGAGGAAGGTGCTACCATCATCCTTATTTTACATCTCAGAAAACTGAGTCAGTCAGAAGTTCAATGACTTGCCCAGGATCACATGATTAGTAAGTGTTTGAGGCAGGGTTTGAATGCAGATCTTCTTGATTTCAGACTCAGTTTTCTATCCACTGTGTCACCTACCTGTTTTAAGTTTCACAACAACCAGATAACACTGATACTACAGATACTGTCAAATTCCTTTTCCAGATAAGCACACTGCAACTCAGAGATACCAAGGGATACAGCCAGAGTCAATGATGTCAGGAATGGGCCAGAATCACAGATCTTATTGTAATACAGACAATGGTAATGTTTCTTGATTGAGAGATTCTGGCACAGCATAACTGCCCTCAACATGTCAATAAAAGCAAGTATTCCAACTCAGGATCTGCTTAGGTTGGTTTTATAGAGCAATATCAGGTGTTTTGTTATAAGTGTTTACTGGTCATCCTTCCCCATTCTCATGCAAGAGACTTCAAGGAGGTCTTTGTCACACAGATTCTGGAATGGAAGCACAAAAGGATGCTTGATTGATCCAAAAGAGAATGAACAAATGAATGAATAAAGAATTGAATAGCATTTATTAAGTACTTGCTGCATACGAAGGTCATGGAAGTTGTACAGAACCATCACAGATCATCAAGTCTGACTCTATCATTCTACAAATTGATGGATTGAAGAAACAGACTCATGTATGTGAAGGGATTTGCCAACAGATTCAGAGATGGATTCAAGCCCATGTCCTCTCTGAGATCATCTTTGATTTGTACACTCTATATTTAACAGGTCCCGAATTATATAGGCAAACCTTAAAGATGTTGTGGGCTTGGTTCCAGACAACCACAATAAAGCAAATATAGCAATAGAGTCACACAATTTTTTTCAGTTTTCCAGTCCATATAAAAGTTACGTTTGCACTGTACTGTAATCTGCTAAGTGTACAGTAGAATTATGGCTAAAAATATACATACCTTAATAAAAAGATACTTTATTGCTAAAAAAAATGGTTAACCATCATCTGAGCCTTTAGCAAGTCATAATCTTTGTGCTAGTGGAGGATTTTGCCTTGATGTTGAAATCTGTTGACTGATCAGGATTATGGTTGCTGAAGGCTAGGGTGGCTGTGGGAATTTGTTAAACTAAGACAGCAATGAAATTTATAGCATTGATTGACTCTTCCTGTCACTTGAACACTCAGAGGTCATTGAGGGGTTATTAATTGGCCTAATTTCAATACTCTTGGGTCTCGGGGCATAGGGAGACTCTAGGAGAGGGAGAGAGATGAGGGAATAGTTGATAAATGGAGCAGTCAAAATACACACAACAATCATCACTTAAATTCTCTCTCCTATATGGACATGGTTCATGATATCCCAAACAATTACAAAAATAACATCAAAGATCACTGATCACAGATCACTGTAACAGATAGAATAACAATGGGAAAAGTTTGAAATATTGTGAGAATTATGAAAATATAACACAGAGACATGATGTGAGCATATGTTGTTGGAATAAATGGTGCTGCTAGACTTGTTTGATGCAGAGTTGCCCCAAATCTTCAATTTGTTAAAAAAAAAAAGAGAGAAAAGAAAAGAAAAACAATATCTGCAAAGCATAAAAAGGGGATATGCCTGAATGGCCATTTTCCACCCTATTAGAATGTGAACTTCTTGAAATTAGTGACTGTGTTTTGTTAGAATTAAATCACTGGAAAATGAATCCCCTAACAACTGCATTTTTAGGGTAATCTTGCTCATTTTTATCACTTTGGTAAATTTTGCTGTTGTTTTTCAGCCATTTTTCAAACCTGTCCAACTCTTCATGACCCCATTTGAGGTTTCCTTGGTGGAGATACTGAAGTGATTTGCCATTTCCTTCTCCTGCTCATTTTACAGATGAGGAACCTGAAGCAAATAGGGTTAAATGACTTGCCGAGAGTCATACAGTTACCAAGTGTCTGAGGCCAGATTTGAACTCAGTAGACAAGTCTTTCTGCTTCCAGGCCTTGCTGTGCCACCTAGCTACCCCACCTTAGTAAATACCAGTTTCTAAAAAATAAGCTTAGTTAAGTAATTGATATCTAGTAGTAGATAATGGACTACATTCATTGGTGGGAGTTCATGAATGATGATAGCATTTGAAAACCACACCTAGACATTCAGGAAACACTGAGTGGAGAAGGAACAGAGAGATTCACTTTGCCAGAGTAAGAGTTGGAAATAATAGCTCCAGAGCACATGCTGCAGTTACGAAGCTCCTACAATGTGCGAGTGATTACAAAGACAATGCTTCCGAAGGGAATGGTTACTATGGAGAAACAGAAGCAATGATTCCAAAGGTCTTTCACCCCAGAAGTTTTTATGCTCCCTTCACATCCTGCTCATTCTCAAGTCTGCTCCACACACTTGCCCCCTGCCTAGCCCCACCCAAGCCCAACTCCAGCCTACGGAGTCCTCCATGTCTAGTGAACTCCAGACCTTGAAGAGTCTCGTACTCACTTCACTTCTTGTACACTCTCTGATCTGTTTCCCTTCCACATCACATCCCTGCACAGATACCCTTCACTTACATGTATGCTTTCCAATTCCTCTTTATGTTTTGTCATTCCCATTAGAAGTTAAACTCCTTGCAAGTAGGAACAATCTTGATTCCCAGATACTGAGCACAGAGCCTGGCTCATAGTAAATAATAAATGCTCAGTCTACCCATCTGTCCATCTATTTATCTATTACCCATCTGTTAATCACCAGTCTATCCACATCTGTGTGTCTCTCTCTGTCTCTTTCTTTGTCTCCATCTCCATCTCTTTCTGTCTCTGTCTCTCTTTCTGTCTCTCCTTCTCCTAAGGAGATGAAGGGAACATAGTAAACAAGAAATGAATATGGTCTTTAAAAAAACATAAATAGCAATAAAACTTTTAAAAACAGGCAAAGGGACAAAATAATTGTAGAACTTTAATTGTGTGGTTATCTTAGTCTGTCAGCTGTTTATAGCAATCCCTCTTCCCTGGGGTAAGGTTTTCTGCCATGTTGTATTCATTAGAGCAAGATGATAAGATTTTATCTCACTACTGCCATATGCCGTGCTAAAAGACACAAACAGAGCAGAAAAGATAGGTCAGAGGTCCCTTCTATCTCAGATAATTCAAGACTTGAAATGCTCTCCTGGAAACAATGAAAATACGCAGGCCCGACCATTCTCAAGCAAAGACCTGAAGGTGGAATTTATTTCCAAATATTGACTGGCAGGTAACTTTGATACATGCTTTAGGGATTTACATTATCTAATAAATTAGAGTGAGAAATGATAAATGAACATGAGATCCATAAAGCATTGTTATTTACATTAAAGGTGGTCTGGTAATACACCACAGAATAAACCACAGGTCATGTCAAGTAGGATCAAAACTTTGCCAGATGGGATTAAACCCATGTTTACCAAAGTGGATGTCACCAAAGAAATCTATTTTCTTAATTTTCTGTGCTTATGGTAGATGACATCCAGAAATCTGAATTCTAATCCATAGTATGATGGCAAAGAGTTCAATGATTCCAGCCATTGTTATGCATGGAAGAGTTATGGAGTGGAAGAGCTGGGGAGTGATTTTCCTTCAACTAGAAAATGTTGCCTTGTTTCACACAAGGACTAGTTCAGGGATAGGAGTGAAACATTTCTTCACTGAGTCTTCAGTACACAGAACAAGGTAAGTGTATAAGGGTGAGAAAGGACATGATCTAAGAAAGTTAAATCAGGTCATGCTAGGAAGTCTTAAAAACCACAAATCTTCCCAGTAGAAATTTCAATCCAGCCAAGACAACACTTTAGCAGCTTGTTTAGCTAGACCCTTCTATGGAATATGTGCCTTTTCCCCGCTTTGGCTGACTCAGTAGGAATGCAAACATTATGAAGTATATGAAGAATTTTCATCTTGACCTTTGTCCACTTAAAAAAATATTCAAAGGCTAATCTTTAACCTTCTTATAAAACTGTAAGAAAACACCTGTAGGAAATTGCCTATGCCAACTAGACAAGGTGACTTAACAGGGGCATTCTCAATGATTAAATAAATATAAATAATGGAATAAATTAAAAAATAAAAGTAAATAAAAGAATAAACCAAAATAATGGATCAAGCCACACACTGGAATTCCTGCCTTCCTGCGAGACTTCATAGAAAGGGTGGGGGTGATGGGAAGACAAGAGCTCCTTAGTCTCATGCCATTCTAATTGTCTTTTTACACAGGAGAGATGTTTTAGAGATTATGTTAGTATTACACTAGCTATTATAGATAGATAGATAGATAGAGATATAGATGTATATGAGAGAGAGAGAGAGATGGTTAGATGGTAGAAAGGGAGTAGGGAGCAGAGTGAGGAAGACCTGGATTTGAGTGTTGCCTCGTGTGTTTAGTAGCTATGTGACCCTGGGTAAGTCACTTTATCTCTCTCAGACTCAGTTTCCCTCATCTGGAAAATGTGGAGATAATAGTAGGTCATAATTCATCTCACACGGTTACTTGAGACTCAAAGGACACGATAGGAAGGGAAAGTATTTAGTAATAAACAAAATTAGTCATTGCTATTATTAACATTTATTAATGTTATTCTATAATTATCACTAAAATAGTCTTTTCCACTAAACTATATGCTTTTCAAGAACATGAATCATATGTTTCACTTTTTCCCTCCCCTTTAAAGCATCTTGTACAACCTTGGGTGTCCAGGGAGGATGAGCACTTCTGGTGTAAACCTTGCTGAGCCCTTCTCAGGCTGTTCATCCGCCTTTGGTGTCCACCTGTCACCCAGCTCTCACCTGTGGCTACAAGAAGCTGTAGCTTGCACAGCAGCCACACCCTGGTAAACTGTCTCCGCAGATGACCTCAAACCTATTGGTGAGTTAGCTGTGTATCCACACCAAGCGTGTTCACACACAGGGTGGATGAGAGTAATTTGTGCCAAAGGCCATGGAGGGGGTTGAAGCAGGTGCTGGGGAGAGTTTAGAACTTGGTCAGAAACAAAAGATGCCAAGGTCATTCACTGCATCCCAGACCATCACCAGCCATCATTTTGTCTTGCGACTGGACCTCAATAACTCTGGAAGAGAGAGTGAGACAGACAACTTTATGCAGCTCTACCGCATGTAAAACCAATTCACATGCAAGTCAAGATCCCATGATATCACTACTCCATAAGGTCATCAGTCCTCTTAGAAAATAAAGGACGAGGGACAACAACGTATTTCGATTGACTCTTTCAGTATAATTGTTTTTCTTGTAATCATACGTACGTCATGTATTTAAAGATATCATTATGAAAAAAAACACATTCATGACACAAAGAAGGTTAAGAACCCCTGATCTATATTAAAATATCAATGTTTCTGTTTGGCAATTAAAGGCCTTCACCATTGGACTTCAGTCTACCTTTCCAAACTTATTACACTTAACCCTTTGTTTCATAGAGTAGCAGAACTAGTCTTCTTCCTGCTTCTCATTTACAACATCCTAGTTCTTGTCCTAATGCCTTTACAAGACTGTCCTCCGTGTCTGTTGTCCTCATCTCCAATTTGAAGCACCTTTAGCCTTCATCAAAGCTCAGATCATCTACTACTCCCTACGTGAAGTCTTATCTGATAACCTCGATTGGTGCCTCCCTCTCTTAGTATGTATTTGCTTTGTGCATAGTTTATATTTACTTATGAGTGCACACACACGTATATGTCTATGTATATATGTGTATGTATATTTGTACATACATATATGTGTATGTGTGCATGTGTGTACATGTGTGCGCATGTTCTTTCCCAGATAGCTTCTTGAGATTGGGGATAGTTTCATTTCTGTTTTTGCATCCATAATACTCAAGATATTACCCTTTTCTTGTTCAGTCGTTTCAGTCATGTCTAATTCTTCATGACTCCATTTGAGATTTTCCTGGCAAAGATAAAAATGGTTTGCCATTTCCTTCTCCAGTTCATTTTGTTGATGAGAAAGTGAAGCAAACAGGGTTAAATCCCTATAAGTCCTTAAGAGTTATATCCTCCATCCCTAGCACACATAATTGATACTTACTGATTGATCTTATGAATCTATGAACTTGTCTTCCTGCTTGAACTGTCCAAGTCTAGTGGTAGGGGGAGCAGTAGGATGCACTTAGAGAAACTGGGGAATGGAGCTAGGCATAAAAGTGAGATTCACTCGGATTACATTTTAGTGAACACCATAGTCTCCAAAGCATTGAAAATTGCATCATCCATTAAGCAATTGAAAGATTTGTGCTAGAAAGGAACAGATTGCAACAGATCACATGTGGAAAGATAGTAATGCAGGGTGAGTGGAATAAAAGATATAGTGAGAAAAAAATGATATCAAAGAAAATGATGGGTGAGTCATGTAATAACAAGTGGCAAGAGCTGAAGTAAAAATCTAGATTGAGATTACAAATTCTTTGGAGTGCTTGAGACTGCAAGGATGGATGGTTCAAGAGGGAAGGATTCTCTGAGGTTATTTTTGGACTAAGACCCATGAGGACTGGCCCCCTCACTCTTATAGACTGAATTAGCAGGAGATGTTGGCAAAAGCCATTACTGATACTGCTTTCCTTGTATACCTCTGCTTGAATCCACTGCATGCATATGCCACCAGTTCTACAAATGTGGACACAAAAAAACAGAGAGAGAGAGAGAGAGAAAATTTTAGATATCTTAACCTGATTACAGATATGTATCTAAAGATCTAGTTGTGTGTCTTCAGTTACTCTGTAGTCATTTCATCAAAACTAGCTAAAAATATCAAGGAAAATTAACTACAAGTTACATGTGCACCTAGGGTTAAATTTCACCAGTGTTTTTTTGAAGATTTTTTAAAAAGCTATGTCTGACTTTAAAAAAAGTAAACCAAGTAAACAAACATTTTTACAACCAGTGCCAGTTAAAAATTAATTTCACTACGCAGTGTATCCATATCAAGTGAATAGTTATGTCCTGTATCTGGACCCTCCTCCCCCAATCTCTCCTCCCCTGCTCTTCTCTGCCTTGGTGTGTCCTTCCACTTATACTGTTCCTCTTATACTGCTGTCATCATTGATTCTACTGTTCTGGTTATGTTTACACACTGAAAATTACTTCCTATAAATACTTTCCTATTTCTTCACATTCTTCTCACTTGTACTATTAATAGAATCCAGCCCTTTGTTCTGTTGTTGCTGTAGAGTTGTTTCAATTGTGTCTAAATTTTTGTGACCTGATTTGAGGTTTTCTTGGCAAAGATACTGAAGTGTTTTGCCATTTCCTTCTCCAGCTCATTTTATAGATTAGGAGATTGTGGCAAATAGGGTAAAGTGACTTGCCCAGAGTCACACAACTAACAAATGTCTCAGGCTATATTTGAGCTCATAAAGATGAATCTTTCTGATTCCACATCCAATTTTCTATCCACTACACCACCTGACTGGTCCTCTTCTTCTTATGATGTCCTCCAAACCAGACTTTCCCTTTTTTTCAACTTGCTGCATAGATATTTTTGCACATATGGTTCTTTTTTCCTCTTTGTTTGATCTCGTTGGGCTATAGCCCTAATTGCAATATCATCAGTCTAAGGGAATGTATAGTTTAATAACTTTGGAGGGCATGATTCCAAATTGCTTTCTAATCAAATTCCTCTGCCAATAGTAAACCAGTGTGTGCCTGCCTTCAAGCAGACTTCCAACAATTATAATCTTTTTTTGTTGTCTTAGCCAATCTGATAGACGAGGTCAAACCTCAAGGTTGTTTAAATTTGCATTTCTCTAAATCAGCAATTCTCAAACATTTTTGGTTTGGGAATCCCATTAAACTCTTAAGAATCATTGAGGACCCCTTTGAACTTTTATTGATATGAGTTATATTTATCAATATTTATCTTATTGAAAATTAAAATAATTAATTTTAAAAATATATTTTATTCATTAAAAATAACAATAAATAATACTTCATGAAGTAAATATTGTGATTTGGAACGTTTCATTTCATGTAGCTGTTTAACACTTTGATTTCTTCCTCTGAGAGCTGTTTATTTTTATCCTGTGTTTTGTTGTTATTTGCTCATGTCCAAATCTTTGTGAGACCATTTGAGGTTTTCTTGGCAAAGATACTGGGGTCGTTTGCCATTTCTTTCTCCAGCTCTTTTTCCAGGTAAGAAAACTGAGGCGGACAGGGTAAAGTGATTTGCCCAGGGTCACACACATCTAATAAGCATCTGAGGTCATATTTGAACTCAGGAAGATGATATATAGATAGGTAGATAGATAGATAGATAGATATAGATAGGACAGAGATAGATAGATAGATAGATAGATAGATAGATAGATAGATAGATATAGATAGGACAGAGATAGATAGATAGATAGATAGATAGATAGATAGATAGATAGATAGATAGATCTACATGCATGTTATACATATGTGTACCTATATTGTACATTTATGTATATTTGTATCAAATATCAGACCTCTATCAGAGAAACTTGTTACAAAGATTTCCATTTGCTTGTATAAAAAAATTTAAATTTTACGGAATCAAAATTGTTCATTTTAATTTCTCTGGTCTTCTGTATCCCTCGACTGTTCATCTATCCATCATTATGTAAGGCAATTATTTTAGTTGTTCCTCTAGTTTGTTTATGAGGTGGCCTTGTATGTCTACCTCATATATCCATTGGAAGTGACTGTGGTATATGGGCCATATTGTGGGCCAGGCACTGTGCCATGTGGTGAAGATACAGATATAAGTACATTAGCACTGACTGGTATGAGATTCCCTCCAACATCTTTGCAATGAACACACTATATATGGCATCACAAATGGGATGGAGTCATCACTCACACTGGATAGGAATTGGGCCTTTACATCTCTCATCTAGGAATGTCAAACATCTCCACTTCTCCCTAAGTTTGGCTTCCTCCTCCAACCTGCCTTCACACAAAGAGGTCTAAGTTCCAAAAGATCACACAGATGGGTGCCAACAGGGAGATTTACATCCTCAGACACACACCACAAATTACTGTTTCTTCAAAACTGTCCAAAATCCCGTCTGAAATCTACACTTCTTCATAGATATATTGTAGTAGTTGATGTTAAAGCAAAGCATTTTCCTATCCATATTGGGTTTCAGAATGTTCACCCATAAAAGAAACAATATCTCACATTTTCAAAAATGGTTGGAAATCTCATCCTTTTCATCCAAGCATTTTTTCTGTCATTTTGATCATTAACTATACTTATGGGGCCATAAAGTGATGAGGTGACTCACACTAAAATATACTTTCTATAATCAAGTCCTCATATTTTCATGAAGAAAAGCCATATATAACAGAGCTGGAAAGCAGCGTATGTGTGGGACAACACGGTTGGGAACTGGTGACACAGACATGAGATGAAGCCTTGGTACCTAGAAAAATGAGGCAAAAGTTCACCCTAGGTGGTCCCTGGGGTGGAATTCAAAGTTATGATTGAAAAGAAGTGGGAATGACGTCTGGAGTGAATCTGTCTCAATAAGTTCCGAATCAATGTAATTGTATTATCACTGAGTCTATAGCTCTGTATGGACTGTTTCTCAAACCCTCTCTACATGACCTGTGTAAAAGGAGCCAGAATAGTGGGGTGATGTAGTGGGTAGAGCACTGGGTCTGAAGTCAGGACAACCTGAGTTCAAATCTGCCCCTCAGACATTTACCAGCTGTGACCTTAGACAAGTCTGAACAAGAAAGCATAGCTTTACGGAGAACAGTTTGTGTCATACCAATGTCATTTCCTCTTTTGACAGAGTTGTCATTAATAAGGGATTATATTGGAAGTTTGCGGTAAAAAGACTTAGGTTAAAAGGGTTTGACCTTTCTTTGCATTAAATACTCACTACAGATTAAGATGTAAAAAAAAGGCTTTCAGCTTAGTATAAATTGTTCTATAGTTTTAAGTCTTTTCTGACTCTCCATGAGCCTATTTTGGGATTTTCTTGACAAAGATACTGTCCCTCTCTAGCTCATTTTACAGATGAAAAAGCTGAGTCAAACAGAGTTAAATGACTTGCCCAGAGTCACACAGCTTATAATTGTCTGAGGCCACATACGAACTCAGGAAAATTAGTGTTCCTTCTCCAAAGCCCAGTGCTCTGCCCACTGTGCCACCTAGCTGCCTCCTTATTATAAGTGCCAGGGGGCAAATTCCTTAATCTTTCCAAGGCTCAGTTTCTTCTTGCAAGTATGAGAATATTTGTAGTAAATATCTCACAGGCTCAAATGAGAAAATATTTACAAAGCACTGAGCAAACCTGAAAGGGCCATGCAAAATGAAGGCTACTAATACTACTATCACTTCTACTGTCTTTATTAAAATTCCTGGTAGGCACCCATTCTATGAAACACTTACTTGTTTGCTCACCTGCTACTTTTTCCCTCCAATTAATAAACTAAATTTCTATTTTGTGCAAAGTAATGTTCAAGGAAACATGGACATTACATAGAGAATAGTAGAATATTGAAAACACATGTCACTATAATGCAACGCATTATATGATAAGTGCAGGAAAGGATGGGCGGAGGGTGGATGGATGAGCAAAGACTTTTTAGAGAGAGGTGGCATTTGAGTTGAAGTTTGATGGATAGAAATTCAGCTGGCAACTACTGAGTGATCAATACATTTCTTTAAAAGCTGAGGCTTCCTCTGTCCATGAGCTCATTACTTTACACACACACACACACACACACACACACACACACACAGTCTGTGGCATAGATCCCACTGTCTACACCACTTGAATATCCTCCTAAACCATCTTGTAGGAACAGTTAGTTCTCAGCATACTTTCAGCCAGCTGTGGCCAGCTGTCTTGAGTCTACAGATAGATGTCCCAGATGATTTGCCTACATCAAAAATAGTGGAAACAATAACTCCCACATGGCCCTGGTGAGAAACCAGAGCTACTAAAAAAGAAGAAATCAGAACTCTGAAATTTAAGGAAGCTTCCACTGAACCAGGTACCTTATAACCGAGTTAGCCCTCTGAATCCCCAGATTCATGTTTTGTTGTCTTGTTTTGCTGTTTTCAGTTTGGTTTCTTTCTGCGAAAAGTAACCCCCAAACTGTCATGCCTTGCCTTCTCATGAGTTTCCTTTCCAGACAAAGTCTATTAAAAATAGATACCTCTCCTAGAATGTTGTCACAGTTCTTGAATTTGGATCATACTTTGGATATATCTGTAATGCTCTAGGGGCAAATATTATGTTATGTAAGAAGAAAAGCTTTTGTAAACTGCCTCACAATTGGAAGGGAATTTTGTCATCTCGGATATGTCTATACAGAGTCAGGGAAAAACAACACTGCGATCATCTTGAGTTGTAAATTGCAGCATATAAATTATATACTGTGGCTAATTATCTTTAAGTCAGCTCGTTGTCTGCAAAATTTGGTCTGGCAGAAATTTCTGGGAACTTTAACCCTTTCACTGATTCCCATGAGAATCTGTCAAAGGAAATGAGGATGATTTCCCTTAAAATAGTCATGAGAAAGTCAAAGAGAAACCCAGTTCTTTCACATAAACACTAAAATATCTGAAAAGAGATACTGGAAAACCTAATGATATAACGCCCCCCCAAAAAAAAACATAAAAATAAACACATTCTTCCAGTCCAGAAATGCACTAAAAGATGTAAAAGAACCTAAGGAGTTGGGAAGAGATATCTCACTAGAGACTCCATCAAAGTGCAAGTACATGAGGAAACAGTAGAGAAGTGAAAGTGACTGAGCTGTGGAAAGCCTCCTGAACTTTCCTCACTGGGGAAACTGGAAAAGGAAAAGAGCCAATGCAAATGGATACAGAGTCTAAGTCAGACAATGCTCTCTGCATACGGGTGTTACAAAACAGAACCAGCTCTAATCTTTGAGGGTCTGGAGTCAGATCCTGGCCCTGGACAGCAAGGATAAAATTGAAAGATAGTTCTTTCTCCACAGTTCACAGGAAGTCATGGACCAGCTGTGCTCTCAAGGACTGGGAGTCACAGCAAAAGAAGGGGACAACTCAGGAACTGGTGCCAACAGGAGGAGGATTCTCCACAAGGACTGAGAACAACTTTTATCTCCAACATCCCATTAGAACCTGCCGGAGCAGCTAAATTCCAATTGGTGATCATATAAATGAAAAGGAAGAGACCAATGAAGACTCCGACCCACAGAAGACCATCAGGAGACAGAAATAGAAGCCAGGAACTGATTCAGAAGGCAGGTTCCAGTACCAGTCACTCCACATACCCTACAATGCAGCAACACTGGCCTTCCTGCAATTCCACTAAAACTCTGTCTTCTCTCTGAGAGAATCTCCAGTTGATCCCATAGATATCTTGTGGGAACAGAATTAGTTGTATGTCATCTCCCTCATGAGAATGGGAGCTCTCTGATGGCAAACATTGTTTTGGTCTTTCTTTGTAATCCCAAAACTTAGCACAGTGTAAGTACTTACACACATTTAATAATAAGCAATTAATAAATGCGTGTTGATTTGAATAGATTTATTAGGTTTCCGATTCACTAAAGCTGAAAACAAGCAAAAATATAAGCCCCCTCACCCCAAAAATGCTGAGATGAAGATATCAAGCATGACACATGAAGCATCAGCTTCTATTACTTTCTTAGCTATTGACTGCACCTTAGCTGTATAGATCCCCCAGATTTCATTATCCTTTGAGTTGTAGGGTTAGTGGGAATATAACCTCCACCAGAGCCTTTTTTCCCACTCACCCTCAACCTGGCTATTGCCTAATCTCTTTAGTTTGTGGGAAATCATGCACTTGTATTCATCATGTTTATACATTGTGCATAAAGAGTTTGTATGGTATAAATAAAAAGCACTGAACTTCAAGTCAGAAGACAGGTTCAACTAATGATGACTTTGGGTATGTCACTTCACCTAATTGGGTTGATCTCTTCATCTGGAAAATGTGCGGTTGAATTTAATTATCTTAAAATGAGGCAACATAGAAAGCGGTTACTTGTCAGATCAGGATGTGGGATGGAGAGATGATGACGCCGGAATGGTGAGGATATATTGCCTTAGCCCTGGTCCTTGTCATACACAGAATTCAAAAGCATCCTGGCTCCAAATCTACTGTCTTACATGGAGACTGCTACTCTGCCCTACTTCATCAAACCACTGGAGGTAAAAGCACAATATCACCTTTGGGACTTTACTCCCAATTTGTAGGCTCATTCTAGGGTTGGGAAGCTGCTAATTTCAAGCTTTTGGGGTTGTCTAGGGGGTTTGAGCTCTGATAACTCATTCATAAACCTCCTCTAGTGTGTCTCCCATTAATGACTGGCCACTGTACAATTCACTCAGTGATATTTACTAAGAGAGTAAAATAAGGACAGTAGCTATAAAACAGGAGCAGTTGGTGGCACCACAGGCTGGCCCTGGAGTCAAGAAGACTAATCTTCCTGAGTTCAAACCTGGCCACAGACACTTACTATGTGACCCTGGGGAAGTCACTTAACCCCATTTACCTCAGTTTCCTCATCTGTAAAATGAGTTGGAAATGATGAACTACTGCAGCACCTTTGCCAAGAAAACCCCAAATGGAGTCATGAAGACTGAGTACCACTGAAAATGAATGTACAACAAAATCTGTAAAGCAGGTCAGCCCATAATACTGGGGTGCATTTCCCCACAATTATATACAGCATATATGAGAATAGTGGGAGCAAACTTCCAGAGCAATGTTAATGGGGCACATGTGTAGAGGACTTGTGTGACCAAGGTAACTCATGCCTCCCATTCTGGTAGACTTCAAAGTCCTCTCTCTTTTTGAGTTATCTTCCCTGCCACACAACTCTCTATCTAGGGTTGACTGTAGACTCTCTTGAGTCTATCAATGACCCTCTTCCGATCTTTCAAAGGTCCTCCTTCTGCTCAAAACTGTTTCTAGACTTGAGTGATTGATTCATGGTGTCCATATCTGTCTGGAGAGTTTGTATCTCTGCTCAGCTTCTGGTTCCAGCCTGGACTCTCCTGAACTGATAAACTTTCAAACTGCTGGATTAGAATGTCTCTTTTTGAGAGAGCTGCTCTCTTTCTAGACACTATGTTATGACCGGTAATGGGTAATAAGAGAAGATACTCAACTACAAGAGATGAGAAGCTAGGCTCATCCATGACTTGTTTTTTCCCTAGACTTTGTCATCTGTCATATTCTATGACTTCATCAACTGGAATGGAGAGATAGAGGAACCTCCTCCCATAAAATATTAAATCCTAATCAAGTAAACTATAAGTAAAGGGAGCATGTGTCACATGACTTGACCTATTTAGGCCATGGTTTTGCATATGAATTCTCCAATTTAGTATTAACTGCTTTTACCATCAGGTGCTGGAGGGTTTTTTATCCACTTAAGTTGATGTTTCTAGGGAGAATCTGAGGTCAGTTCTGAAATATTTCATTATTATGTGACTTATTGCTTCATTAAGATAATTGAAGAAGCAGAGGAAGCAAACGTTTCTCTTTTTTATTATGAATTTGCAGGAAATTGTAATTCTCACTTCTCCTGACCTGATGATTCATTTGTGTAATCAATAAAATATGTTATAAAAATAAATTCAGCAATGCAGTGAATTTCTTTGTCCTATTTTCTTATGCAGGACTTTCATGACTAGGACTAAGTTGATGACATGTGGCAAATACATTTAGAATATCCTCTTTGCTAATATTCAGAATGGAATAAAAGAGCATAGCCCTTTGCTTCATGGAAAAGTGATGAATCAAAGCCCAAATGCTCAGAATACATACAGGAGGAGCACTCGGAGTCAGAACAAGTTCTGAAGCTCTTGGGAAAATAAAGAGAAGTACCATGAGCAAGGACTAAGTTGGCTTAGAAGGTGAGTTCCGTTAATGTAGCCAAAGGAAATAATCATGCTTAACAAAACAAAATTTGATACCAAACTGGTCAGGGAAAATCATTTTGTTGTTCTAATATCTGGTGTGCTTTCAACTGAACTGATGTACTTAGCACACCATTTTCATTGCCTGTTGTTACAGTCGGACACATGGAATCAAAGGTGTAAAGAAACTATCTTTTGTCTTTAAGACTCTTGTCTACAGTCTCTCATTTATTTATAGACATCTGGCCTTTCCACTGGAAGCCAAATGTGACCATAAAATGTATTATTGTATATGGAAAACTACTAAATCAAGTTTGATCAATTTATGACAGAATAGAATTACAAAATAATATGTACATGTACATGCATACACACAATATATAATGCACATATGCATGCATGTATGTGTGTATATATACATACATATGTGCATGTGTGTAGCACCACTTTTTTCAGATGACCTAGACAACAAAGGCTGTCAATCTTCACCAAACCTGCCATTGAGGTTTGCCCTGGAATCGCTAGTCTCCAGAATAGCACCCAGCACATTGACCCTATTCCAAGCTCAGATTCTGAGGCCTAATTCCATTTTTGGTTCTAGTTGAAAGAGTTCTTCCCAGAAAGGGAGGAAGAAGTAAAATAAGATACTGAAAATAGAGAGATGAATCAGGTATGAAATGGATGGTTTTATTCCCATGCAGAGAAAGGAATGGTAAACAATAAAGAAATAGAAAAAGTCAGGTACCCTTCAAGATCTCGCAATGACATGTGTCCACAAAGAAGATACAGCCTAGGCATGGTCACAGGATAACCCAGGTCATGAGGTCACAGCATGTGATTCACCTGACCCTGCCAATCTCATAGTCATGCTTTTATTTCCAAGCTGGAAGGAAAAAAAGGTCTAACGAACAAGAATTAATTCTTTGGTATATCAGCAGAGTTCTTATTCAGAATCCAAATAAGAGTTACTGTTGTGAAGAGAAGGAGTAAAAGGATATCTACAATAACTCCAAGGTGGGAGTGGTGAGGTTTTTAGGGAGATATAGATGTTACATAGATGTGTATATATATATATATATATATGCTTTTCATATCACCATACATATGTATGGTACATATGTATATGTATGTACAGACACCTATAATTTTTCTCCAATTATGAGATCAGCAAGTTATCTATTATTTAAAATCTTGGAGAGTTGCCTCAGGCCCTCAGAGGCTAAATGGCTTGCCTATGATCACATGGTTAGAATACTTCAGTGGCAGAACTTACACTCAGACCCTCCTGACTCTAAAGTCAGTTGGCCAACCTATGGACCAACACCCTTATGTTCTGGGATTAACTAGACCAGATCCAATCTTGGAGATAAACACTAAAATTCACTTTTCTTTTGACTTTTTATTCCCTTCCCCAGAGTTTATTCTGGAAAACAATCTGAGCTCATGCCTTGATTTCTCTGTAAGTAAAGTACTCAATGGATAAGTTAGACTCAGGACAACCTTTATTATACCCCACAAAAATGAAAAAAAATATGTAAGAGAATTCATAATAGAAATCTACAAAACACATGAGGACTTAGATTAGCCACAATCAAGGAAATGTTTTTTCTTCTTTTTCTTTTGTGAGTCCCACTATCCACCTAGTCCCAAAGTCCACCAGTCTCATAGCATTACCCTATGGTTTGTTATTCTCTCAGAACAAAGAAGCTAGATAGGCAAGCAATAACTAAGGATTTTTCTGAGTCTCCTTTCTTCTTAGATATGCACATAGTCTTCTAGTGTCCATAGGAACACAGAATTGGAAAGGAAATCAACAGCCTTTCAGTCCAATCTATTCCCCACAGAAGAACATACTAGAAAAGTGGTCTTCCCACCTCAGCCTGAAGATTTTCAGTGAAAGAGTAACAAACTACTTCTCAAAACAACTCACTCCATTTTGGGACAGCCCTAATGCTTAGTAAGTTTTGTTTGCACCAAAAACTAATTATTTTTGACTTGTGATTGGTTTCCCTCACTGGAGTCAAATAGAATAACCCTAATTCCTCTATCAAATGATAATCCTTCAAATACATGAACGAAAAAGTCATGTTGCAGCACCACTCTGTGTTTTGGACTCTCACAGATGGGATATAAATTGGGTTGCTAGCTAGATAGTCCCCCTTCCCATCGAGCCCAAGCTATACAAAAAACATGGGGTAATCACAGAGTACCAAATCCAGATCACTGGTTCCACATATTATGATTTTTCATTCCGTGTTGCCCCTCTGTCTTTGAGGGTCACATGCACAATTGATCATGGAACTCTTTTCTTGGATCTTGACATTTATCTCTTGACAGTTACTGTCTCTTAAGCTGAAAGGTCATGTCACTGCCTTTCCACAGATGAAGTCAAGAATAATATCTCCGGAATATTGCCATATACTGCTACTTTCCCAGTTGCTTTTCTTTCTTGGAAGGAGAGGCTGACATCTCCCAAGTTATTGGGCCTTTGATTCCTCTCTCCATAGCTGCCATATGTTTGAGAATATATGCTTCTCATATGCCATGTACCAAAAGCGAATATTAATGTCTGTGGATACGGTTGGGGTGGGGTGGATAACTCCAGCCTGATACTTCTCACTCCAACCAACTCCACTCTTATCTGTGCTGCAATCTCAGCTTGTCTCCAGAAGAAAAAGAGTAAGAGACAGACAGACAAAAAGATAGACAGAGAGAACAGGTCTGTCAGCACTCTTTCATAGGACAAAAGGAATAACTTCTTCCCAAGACTTCTTCCCACAAGAATTTGAGTCAATACCAATAAAACTCATCCCCCAGGAAGCACTAAGAGGCAATCCCCTACACTTTGTAGGAAAACAATCCTCAGATTAAAGCTTGCTACCCTATAGCTCATCAGGTATATTGGAGAACTCTTTTGATTAATCCCCCTATGAAGATGTCTTGAGAACAAATCTATAATTTCTTTCAAAATTGTGTCATCACCAGCATGAGTCCCCACAATTTATAGTTGATCTAATCTACGTACTCCTCCTGTCCTTGACTTTATTTTGGTTTGGTGTGTGTGTGTGTGTGTGTGTGTGTGTGTATGTGCATTTCCACTTTCTCATGGAAACTCTAAGTGAGGGCTGTTAACACTCAGATGCATTGTCTCCACTACTATTCATGTAGAGAACACTTCTGTTTGTTTCTTTTTACACAGTAATCCTGACAGACCTTTTACATTTTGCATCTGTTTGCTGCCCTTATTCCAATTCCAGCTTTCAATGCTCTTGGGATGATCTTGCTTAATTGAGTCTCATGCCAAGTCAAATGAGTAAACTTGTTTTTTTTCCTCTATTGCTTCCCACTGTTTTATAAGGTAACATTGCTCACAATCTTTCACCATCATCCTCCATAAGATTTTGCAAATGAGTTTATATTATAAAGCAGTGTTGCCCTTGGCCATGATGTCTCTCCACTTGGCAAGAAGATCAAGTGTTGGCTTGCTAAGGATATTTCTCATGGTCTCCTAATTGTGGCAACAGATTTACATCAGTTAAACTTCCTGAGGAAATGGTGATAATCTGCTTTTATTTCTCTTCTTTTATTCATTTTTCATTTTTTGGCATCAGCAACTTGTTTAAATAGGTCAGATCAGATCTTTCAAATGGTTCATCTTATCTTTTCACTTCTATTTTTTTCTTCAGATTTAGAATTGATGCTCATTATATCTCTACTAAGTTCGTGGTTTGATTGTACTGCTGTTGAGTTGTTTTCAGTCATTTCCAGCTCTTCTTGACCCCATTTACAGTTTTCTTCATAAATATATTGGATTGGTTTGTCATTTCCTTCTGCAGCTCATTTTACAGATGAGGAACTGAGGCAAACAAAGTTAAGTGTCCTCCTCAGGTTCACACAAACAGTAAGTGAATGCGGCCAAATTTGAACTCAGGAAGAGAAGTTTTCCTCACTTCAAGCCCAGCACCCTATCCACTGTGCCACCAAACCGCCCCATCTAATTGTATAAGATTCATTTTAAAAAAGGAAGGAAGGAAGGAAGGAAGGAAGGAAGGAAGGAAGGAAAGAAAAGAAAGAAAGAAAGAGAAAGAGAGAAAGAAAGAAAGAAGAAAGAATGAAATCTACCTTTTGTAAGGAGTCATTTTCTGTCTTTTAAGATACAATCAAATGCATTTTTGTAATGTAATATTGTTTACTATATCCATTTTTTATGACTCAATTTTTTAAAGTATGCATGATGTAGTTTAATTTCATATTATATTCATGATATGGTTTCTGTCTATTCTATAAGATTTTGGTCCCTTTTGGTATCTTACTTCTGAGTCATATATTCAACGTATCTTTCCTATACCCACTTTTGCATTAAAATCAATTATTAGAGAATATTTTGACATTACAGAATATGCATATATTCGGAATCACTTGGTATCTTTTTTTTAAAAGAAGACCATGTGTTTAAGCATAGAGAAATTGTAAATGAACATAAAATTTCAAAATATTAAATATATCCTTTTTAGCTAATAATGCAATGGAAATTATTATAGGGAATACATGTAGAGGGTAAGCCCCCATAATTATCTAGGTTCTAGGTACTTAATAATGACAAAATTATTGCATAGTTAGTGTTAAAGAACAAATACTAGAAACAATAATTATACCAAGGAATAACAATGACGGTAATATAATTTCTAAGATGCAGCTAAAGCAATACTTAGAGGGAAAATATATCTCTGAAAGCATCAAGAGAGAATAAAAGAAAGGTTAATAAAGATTACACCTTGTAAAGACAAACAAAAATAAAAACAAAAGTAGCACAGGGGAAAATTTGAAAATCAGAGGAAAAATAAAATTAAATTTAAAAGACCCGAAAAATAACGAACAAAACTCAAAGCTAGATCTTTGCAATTGATGGATCTTTTACCAACTTGATAAAAAAGAAGAGGAAGGAAAGTCAAATTACAAAAACAAAAATAAATAAGGGGAAATTACAACAGAACAAATAGACATAACTGCTGAATCCTGCTTGATACAATCATATGCTAGCAGAACTAAGACTGAAATCTGTAACGTGTCTCAACACGATCTCTTAGTTGTCAAATCCAAAGACCCTTTCTCAATTCTTATCTTTCTTGATCTCTCTGCAGCCTCTCATTGTCAATATCTTCTCTTCGGTAGTCTCTTTTCTCTAGGTTTTGGGGACACTTACTCTCTCTTGTTTCTTCTCTTATCTATCTGACCACTCACTCCCTCTCAGTCTGCTTTGTGGGATCTTCAATAGTCATGCTTGCCACTGTGGGTGTCAGTCAATCAGCCAACAAACATTTGGAAAGTTCCTACCATGTATCAGGCACAGGGCTAAGCAATGGAAATAAGAGAAAAGGCAAAAGACAATCCCTTCCCTCAGGGAGCTCAGAATCTTATGACTGTCCCTCAGCTTTCCCATCATCTCCAAGATGAGGAATTTCAATCTGCTTATCCAATCTACCTGTCCTCTCTGCTGACTTCCATATTCTTACCATATACTTACCATAAAACTGACTATTAGATATCTCAAACTGGGCATTTTAAACTCAACATATCAAAAGCTGAATTAATTTTCTTCCCTTTTACTCCCTCCAACTTACCTATGACTGTTGAGGGTAACATCATCCTTTCAATTAGGCAGGCCCACTACCTAGGTGTCATCTTAAACTCTTCAATCTTGTTCCCTCTTATGCAATCAGTGCTAAAATCCTGTTGATTTAACATTTGCAAAATCTCTTAAATATCACCTCCCCTTCTCTGACACTACCATCAGTCTGGGGCAGGCCCTTATCACATCACACTTGGATTACTACAAAAACTTGCTGGTTGGTCTACCTGCCATGAGTCTCTCTCTACTCCATTCAGACCGTTCTCTATCCAGCTGTAAAAGTATTCTTCCTAAAGTGCAAGTCTGATGATGTCATCCCTCTGCTCAATAAATTTCAGTACATACCTATCACCTCCAAGAGCAAATATAAAATCCTCTATTTGCCATTCAAAGCTATTCATAATCTATCCTACTCCCTATGTTTCTAATTTTTTCTTTCACTTTCTTCCCTACCATGCACTAATCTTCAATCCAGTGATACCAGCCTCTTGGTTGTTCCAGGAACAAGATACTTCATCTCTCAGCTCTGGGCATTTTCACACCCTATACCTGCTGTACTCTCTCTTCTCTCCATCTCCTGGATTCCCTGAAATCCTTCAAATTCCAGGTGAAATCTCATCCTGTACAGGAAGCCTTTTCCAATCATTCTTAATTCTACTTCCTTCCTTCTGACGATTGTTTCCTATTTCTCTTACATATACTTGCTTATACTTAGTTGTTTTCATACTCTCATCCGTAAGATGAGGGCAGGGACTCTCTATTGCCTTTTGCCTTTCTTTGTATCTCCAACGTTCAGAAGGGTGCAGACACAGAGAAGGTGCTTAATAAATGTTCATTGACTCACTGTAACATGGCTGCTCTGGATCTCTGTGTCAGAGTCAGAGAGATCATCTTTCTCCTTGATGTTCCACAGTACTCTTGCAAGTTTGGGGTGATTTTCTCTATTTATATGAGCACAAGCCCCCATAGGTACATTCTTCATATTTTTAGGGGCCTGTGACAAGCAACACAACTTCACTTAACTATTTAATATTAATAAGCTAAAAATAACTCCAAAAATACATTAATGTAAAAAGTTTATTTTAAAATGCTAAAAAATATGTAAAACCATTATTTGCAATAATTTTCTAATAAACGAATAAACAAGGATTCAATATCATCCTGTAATTATAGAAATTAAAGTAGGTATTGGTAGAGTAGGCAAAATTATCCCTGTTTCGAAACAACTTGATATTTGAAAAAAATCACAATAAGCACAGAAACTAATTGGAACTAATGGAGACAATGATAACAGCACCAATAAAGTGGCAATATAAAAATCAAGTCAATAAAAATCATAAGCATTAGCAATAATAAAATCTAAGAGAAATAACTGAAAGGAAACTGCTATTTAAAATAATGACAGAAAGTTTTATTATTAGGGGGACAGTCTTCCATGATATACTCTATTGATACAGATACATTTATAAAATACCATCTATAGAAACAATGACAAATGATTGGAGGCATATTCATTACTCACACTCAAGTAAAAATAAATAAAAATAAGAATTATGATACTACCCAAATCAATACGTAGATTTTGTGCTATGTCTATAAATCTACCAAAGAGGTATTCTTAAAGCTAAACAAAATAATGACAAAATTATTTGGTGAAGGTCCCAGGGTGGGGAACCTGTAGGCTTAAGGCCATGTGTGGTCCTCTAGATCCTCAAAGGTGGCCCTTTGACTGAATGCAAACTTCACAAAACAAAACAGGACATTTGTTCTGTGAAGTTTGGATACACACACACCAATGTGTGGTGTGTGTGTGTGTGTCTGTCCATTTCTTCTTTATTTGATCTCTTTCTGTCATAGACATAATAGTAATACTGCTAAGTCAAAGTGTATATATAATTCAGGCAACCAGGTGCCACCAAGGCTAGTGCACCAGGCTGAGAGTCAGGAAGACCTGAGTTCAAATATGACCTCAGACACTAACTATGGCAAGCCACTTATACCTGTTTCCTTATATGCAAAAGCAGCTGGAGAAGGAAATTACAAACTACTCCACTATTTTTGCTAAGAATATCCCAAATGAGGGCACAAAGAGTGGGATATGACTAAAATGACTAAACAACAACAACCGCTTGTTTTGTTTTTTTTTAATATTTTCTTTCAAATTGCTTTGCAGAATGCCTGGAACAATTCGTAGCTCTACCAAATGTTCATTACTGTGCCTGTTTTCCCTCAGCCCCTCCAACATTTGTCACTTTTCTTTCTTTTCTTCATCTCTCTGATGGCTTTGAGATGGATGGAAACTCAGAGTTGCTTTAATTTGCATTTCTCTGGTGATTTGGAGTATTTTCTCATATGGTTGTTGATAGGTTAGATGCCTTTTGTCAAAAATTGCTTACTTTGTCACTTTAATCATTTTTAATCAGTTCTTTTTATAAGTTGAGATATGAGATATTTATAAGATTTTTTACTGCAAAGCTTTTTTTTTCCATTTACCTATTTTCCTTCAAATTTTAATTGAATTTGTTTTGGTTTTGCAAGACATATTAATTTTACAAACAATCTAAATTGTCCATTTCTTTTTGTGATACTCTCTACCCCTTTGTTTGATCACCAACTATTCCCTAGTCTATATACCAGGAAAGTGATTTCTTCTTTGTTCCTTTAAAGCATCTTCTATAACTGTATTGTATCGATTTGAAGTTTATCTTAGTAATCAGTGTAAGGTAAGTCTAATATTTGCCAGACAGATTTTCAGTTTTGTCAGCATGTTTTGTCAAAAGTGAGTTCTTACTAGGATCTTTGGGTTTATTGAAAATTTATGGTTGTGTGCTCAATGGCTGGAATTTGAATATAATATTCCTGGGAGTTTATTTTAAGATTTTTTTTCAGGAAGTGATTGCTGGACTTTCGATTTCTCTTTTGCCCTGATTCTAAGACACTGAGGCAGTTTTCCTTGATAATCTCTTGAAATATTATGTCTAGGATTGTCTTTTGAACATAGTTTTTCCTTGATGCAATAATTCTTAAATTATCTCTCCTCAATCTACTTTTCAGGTCAATAAGATTTCACTTTTTTCATTGTTTTAACTTTGTTTAATGACTTTTTGATCTCTTATAGAGTCATTAGCTTCTACTTGCCCAATTCTAATTTTTAAGGAGTTCTTTTCTTCAATGAGTTTTTGTACCTCTTTTTTTGTTCAACCAATTCTGCTTTCAAAGGAGTTCTTCTGTGTTCTTTTAAGTGACTTTTAAATACATCTCTTTTTTTCATTTGGCCAATTCTGTTTTTTAAGTAGTTCTGTGGATCTTTGTGCTGCTTTTGCAATTGCCCTATTATGTTTTTTAAGGTATTATTTTTTTTGGTATTTTTTGTTCCTCCTTTACCAAACTATTGACTATTTTTTCATGACTTTTTTGCATTACTCTCATTTATTTTTACTTCTCATTTGATTTTTAAAATTTTTTTGAACTCCTCTTTGACTCTTCTGGAGTCTGAGACCAGTTCACCTTTTTCTTTAAGGCTTGCCATGTAACTGCTTTGATTTTGTTGTCTTCTGAGTTTGTGTTTTGATCTTTTCTGTCACCATAGTAACTTTCTATGGCCAAGCTCTTTGAGGAAGGGGGTTTCTTCATTTTTCCAGTCTATTTCTTAGCTTATGATGCTGTGTTAAAGTTGGACTCTGCTCTATGAAGGAGGAACTGTCCCAAGCTTTAGGTTTTAGTGCTATTATTTTCGAAGCTGGTCTTGGAGGTGTGTAAGTTTTCATTTCTTCCAGTGTGGCATGATCTGAGGAGAGATGTGTTCCTCCTCCTGTCATGTGGACAATGATTTGGGTTGCGAGCAACCACAGGTACTCTTTTCTACCCTGGAATTGTGGCCAGGATCCCTGCTCTCCTACAATCCTTGCACTAGGGTGTTAGTGTTCCTCTTCACTCTAGGACTGTTACCAGGAACTGGGAATGGATAATGCAACAGGATCCTGCACCTAGAGTCAGCAAAGGGGCTTCTGTAATCTCCTTCTGACAAATTGTCCACCCCACCCTTTACCATCTCCAGAAGTCACTGTAGCTACTATGACAGTCAACACCAATGCATTCCACTCTCACCCAATGAGAAACACCTTTCCTGCCAACCTTCTATGTTGTCTTGGGCCTGGAATTGCTTCCCCACATGCTTTTGTTGGTTTTGTCACTCCAGAATTCAATTAGAGGCATTATTTAAGTCATTTTTGAGGTGAATTTGGGAGAGTTCCATCTTGGCTCCCAATGGTTTACTTTTAAAAGTGATGTATGACCCTGACAAAATCTTCCCTAAACCCACTGCTTTCACTTTCATCATTCACACAATTTGCCCCCACAATCTGGAAATGAAATCACACTAATCTGCTGAAACTGTCTTCCTCATGGTGATCTAATAGGTACTAAATTTTACATCTTTTTTCATCTTTGGCTTCTCAGTAATTTTTGATACTATTGATCACTCCCTGTTCCTAGACATTAGTGTCCTCTTTGAACTTCCATAAAGTTGTGTTCAATTGTTCCTCCTCTGACTTGTCTTACTGCCCTTTATCAGTTTCCTTTACTAGATCATGACTATTCTCATACCTCTTTAGTGAGAGTTAAGCCCATGGTTCTCTCCCTGAGACTCTCTTCTATCCTCTTCCTATATTTCTTTTGGAAATATCATCTGGTGCTATGAGTTCAAGAATCATCTCTACACTGATTCCTTTCTAATCCATATATCCAGTCATAATCTCTTCTCTTAGTTCCAATCATTTAGCATTAACTGCTTCTTAGTATCTCCTAGATCTTCCATAGCATCTGAGGCTCCATATTTCAAAGCAGAACCTATTACCATCCTCCCTTGGTTTTGCCTCCTCCAAGCCTCCATATTTCAGTTGAGATCACATTCCTCCTAGTGGTTCAGGTTCATGATTTCAAAGTCACCCTTTACTTTTCCCATCATTTCACTCTCCCATATTCAATCAGTTGTAGTTTGGTTAGTTTCATCTTGGTAACACCTCTGATATATTTCCCCTATTTCATATTAAATCAGATAAAACCTACCATTTTCCTAGAATATTATATTAGCCTCCTAATTGGTTATGCTTTTTTTTTTTCATTTTAAAATGTTTTAATTCAAAAATTTCTCCCTCCCCCATCATTGAGAAGGCAAGCAATTTGATGTGGATTTTATATGTTCAATCATACAAAATATTTCCATATTAGCCATGTTGCAAGAGAAAATGCAGACCCAAAAAAATAAATCACAAGAATAATAAAGTTAAAAAAAAAA
>JAQQSK010001776.1:0-36853 GCA_028658325.1 Potorous gilbertii | reverse complement strand
CCCTTGCACCCCTTGGATCTTTAGCTGCATTCCTTGTTGTTTCCTCATCCCTAAAATGGGGATAATATATAATAATGTTCTTAAATGAATAAAATTATAAGATAACCAAAATCATAAGCATACAAAAGTTAGTGAATATAAAGATTTTTTCCTCAAGCAAGTTCATAGACCCCCTTGAAATCAATCTATGTACCTCTGCTTTATGGAATCATGCTATTTTTACTGAGAAGGGCTCTGAGGACTAGGGACGTTAAACTATTTGCTGATTCATGCATGATGGCAGGCAGAATTTGACCTTAGTTCAGATATGTCTTAGGTGAAAATGAATGATATCCTCTTAACCAAATTACCTGTAAAGTTTTATTTGAATGTTGCCATGCTATACGTTGCATACCATTTTATTCCTGATGAATATTTATTTAAATTCTCCCAAAAATGAAGAAATCACTGTGAAGAATAATTTCTTAAGAGATTTTTATTTATGTCCAATACACTTCACAATTGTTTAGTTTTAGTTACATTCAATCCATACATTCCTGAGTAGGATATTACCCGGAGGAGATAAAAATTGGAATGAGGATGGGGGTCAGGGTGCTTTCTATGCACATTTTCTGGGAGAGTGGGAGAGGTAGCCATTAAATATTTATCAGTATCCCTCTGCCTAGCTGCCATCTCTCATGGCACAGTTGATGACTTGCATTGGAAGAAGAAGTCTACCAAAAGTTCCCTACAGCAATAAAATCACAGGTAGTACCATGCTGACCCACCCCCACTCTCAGCCAAACTGCCCCCCTCCAACCAAACTGCACCCCAAACTGAGACAAGCACTCAGAATACAAAGGAAAAAAAGGGAAGAATACATGTAGCTGAAGAATGCACAACATGTACACACATAAACCTGTTAAATATACACACTATGAAATTCATTAAAAAATCAGTGCTTCACTAGGCAATTTCAGGGTCAGGGGAAGAACCAGAAATAACAGAAGGAATTGTCTAAAGCTTCTTGTAAGAGGTAGCACCTGAACTGAACCTAAAAAGAAACTCCAGATTTTCAGAGGCAGAGGTAAAAAGAGAGATTATTTTAGGTGTAAGGGGAAGCAATGTTGTTGAATGAATGAATGAATGAATGAAAAAATGAATAGTCTATTAAGCATTTTCTATATTCAAAGCTCTGGGATAAGCCCTAGTGATACAAATAGATCATTAAGACAGTCCCTGTGCTCAGAGTTCACATTCTAATGAGGAAGATGACACATAGGAAAGGTTTTAGCTACAAGTCAGATGGAAAAGTCTTATGGACCTTAGGGGCAGTCACAAAGTTGATGTCAATGCCTCTTCTTCTGGCATCTCTATTGATAAATTCATATTGTTTTCTGCTGCTGCATCACTTGACAGTGCTGTGGAGATAGATGGCAAGAACTTTTCTTCCGCAGATAGACTTGTAGCCTCTACAGTAGCATTGGCCAGGATACATCTTCCCAGTGGTTATTCACTCCTTCCCTGTTTAGCTGTTGGGGTAATTTCTATCTTGGTCACTGTAAAGAGGGCACCTCCAACTCTCCTTTGCAGCTTGGAAACTCTACATTTTTTTCTAGCCCTGTAGCATTGCTTCAGCAGAGGTCGCATCTTGAAAACGTTAAATATCTATATGATGAGGCAACGTATTGGGAAACAAAAATGTAGCTAAAATCACACCAGGTACTTCCTGCCTCCAAGCTTGTCTTTGAAACTGATCTAAGCCAGAACAGAAGTAAAGTTTTAATCACTCACCAAACTGCAACCAGTGGATTTTTCTTATAAAATTCTGCCCTTAAATCCATAGGAAATGAGGGGATAAGATGGGAGGAAAGATGAAGGAAGGGAGAGAAGGACAGGGAAGGAAGGATAAAGAATCTACTCTATTTTTTTTAAGTTCGGAATCTTAACTTGGAATCCACAGACCTCTGCGGAGTTTGTGGATAGATTTCAAAGGCACCATGACTTTAGATATGAAAGTACATCTTTATTTTCACTTACTCTTATTGAAATTTAGCATTTCTTTCAATTATTAACATAGCCAACAAGGTTTTTTTTTTTTGAGGAGAATTCCACAGGATTTTGCAGATTGTTAAAGGAGTGTATGATATAAAAAAGGTCAAAACTCCCTGATAAAGTTCCTTATTCAGCTATCTAAACAGTACAATAGACTAAGAAATAGAAGGGGGACCAGAGAACAGATTCCTTATTTGTAAATGAAGAAACTAAGGCAGCCTAATTGAAATAACTTGTTAAATGTTCCACAGAAAGTCATAAAGATGCTTAGTTTTCTAATCACAAATTTTAGGTGATTATCCACATATGATTAAACAAAATAAGCTCTTTGTTTGCTTCTTTTGGAGTAGGGCAACCAAAACATTAGTGTAAGGATCCCTTGGTTATCACACGAAGAAAGGAATGGTTAAAGTAACTGGTTATATTTAGCCTGAAGAATATAAAATTGATGGCAGGGGGATGTATGACACCTGTATTTATGTGAAGGACTGTTGTGTTGAAGATGATTTAATGTATTCTGTTTAGCCCCAAAGGGCAGAACCAAAAGTCATGGATGGAATTTGTAGCTTGATGTAGAGGAGAAGACTTCTTAACAGTTAGATTTGTTCCAAAGTGGAATGGGCTGACTAAAGAGATGACACATTTTCCCTCTTTGGTGGTTTTCAAAAAGAGACTGAATGACCACTTGTCGGGTATATTAAAGAGGGCATTGTTTAATGGAAGGGTACTACTAGATGAGCTTTAAGGTATCTTTCGACTCCCCAAATCCATGACTGTAAAATGCTATACATTGATGCAAATCAGTTGCTGTTGTAATTTAAAGTCTTACAGAGAGCAGTCCCTGGGATACTGTGTATAGTCACATATCCTATACTACTCTTTTGTGACGGTACTTTAGTACTTTCTCTAAACAAAGAACTTTCCTAAATACAACTCTGTGAAGTAGGCAGGGAAAAATGAGATGCTCTCCATTTCAAAGATGAAGAAACTAGAGTTTAAGGTGTTTAAAGAGACTTCTTCAAAATGACTGTCAGAACTGGAATTAGAATTTAGGTCATCTTATTCCAAGTCCAAGAATTTATCCATTCTACCAAATCCCTCTTTGTATTTTCTGCATGTAATCCAATCAATATTACTATTTTCGCTATTAAAAAGTAGAACACTATAAAATATCATGTACTATTTAATAAAATTCCAATTACAACCTTGGTCTTACAAATTAAGCCAAAATTTATCATAGAACAAGATATAAAGAAATACTAACTCCTCATTACAAACTTGTGCCTCCTTGATGGAATCCCAAAGGTTGTTAATCACTAGCCAACTTAACTTTTATTTTCCTCACCAGGGCTAAGGAAAAACACAACCTTCATCTACTCTGGGCTCAGAAACCATTCAAAGAGAATGATCTGACTCTGGAGTTTCCTGAAATTTCAAAGACATTTGGCTCATTCCCAGAATTTGCTTCAACTTAGGTCTTGTGTTGCCTTAAGTTGTTTTACTTCTTTCTTTTTTCTTTCTTTCTTTCTTTCTTTCTTTCTTTCCTTGTTTTCCTTTCTTTCCTTCCTTCCCTCCCTCCCTTCCTCTCTCCTTCCTTCCTTCCTTCCTTTCTTTCTTTTTCTATATGTCTGTGATTCAAGCAAAACTGTTTTGTCCTAGGGTGACTGTATCCTAAATTCCAAGTCTTTCTAATTGTGGGTTGTTGTGTCACTTCTAATAATATTGACAATGGTAAAAAGTCACACACTATTACTGTCATAAGGTTTTATAGTTACACAGTACTTGATGCGTGTTATTCCATTTAGCCTTCACAATAAGCCTTAGAACTCACTTGTGAAATGAAGGGCCTTACCAGGTATTCTCCACCTTCTCCTGGAAAGACATTGGACTTTCTAAGGTTCGGTTCCTTTATCTTCAAAAAAATAGGAAAAAACATGATAGATGTTTGAATCGTGTTTTATGGTAAAGATCCATCACATTGCCAAGGTGCATTTATTGATATGTTTAGAGGTGTACCTTCCAGGTTGAAGCATAGGTGTGACCACTTAACTCCTTTGCTCTAAAGCTCCAATAGTTCTCCATTGATTCAAGTATAAAATACAAACCCATGTTTAAATTCCTCCATGATCTGGTTTGAGTCTTCCTCTCCAGATTTATTGCCTATTCTACATCTTTACATATTTTACATTCCAGCCAAATTGGCTTTCTTCCTGTCTCCAGATCTTTGTATAGGCTGATGCTATGACTGGAATGCATTTCCTCCTCCTTCTGCCTTTTTAGAATCAACCATTTACCTCAAAACTCAGCTCAAGCATCACTTCATAAAGGAGACTTTTCCTACTTCCACCTGTGTGTAATTCCCCTCTCCACACAATACTTTAAATTTTGTACATGTTATCTGTTGAGAGGTAGAGTCTCGTGGGGGTTGTGGCCATGGAGCCAGCAAGGTGCAAGTCCTAGTGCCACATCTTATAAGTCTTGTACTGGTGGTGTGACTTTGGGCAGGTCTGATATGCTTTCAGTATCCCATGCCACTCTCCAAGGCTCTACAATCCAGAGAAGTTGGTGGCTTGAATTGATAAAGGGAATTTCCTCATTTGGAAGTTCCCTATGGCAACAATATCACAAAGTCAAATCCCTGGATCTAAATTTTATAATTACTTTGTTGTGTAGATGTAACATCTGAAAGAAAGTATGCATCTTTAGAGAACAGATTATTTCCTGTTTTTGTCTTTTTGTCTCATCTTGCAACACAGACAAGTTAACCAGCATTTATTTTTTGTTCATCCATTTCGGTTGTGTCTGACTCTTCATGACCCCACTTGGGGTTTTCTTGGTAAAGATGTGGAAGTGGTTTGCCATTTCCTTCTCCAGCTCATTTTACAGATGAGGAACCGAGGAAGACAGGGTGGCTTGCCCAGAGACATACAACAAGGAAGTATCCGAGGCCAGATTTGAACTCAGAAAGATCTATCTTCCTGACTCCAAGCTTTACTCTCTATCCACATGCCACTTAGCTGCCCACACATTTATTAAGTGCCTATAATATAGCAGATACTGCACTAAACACTGGGAAAGGCAAAAAGAATCTTTACCCTCTAGGATCTCTCAGCCTAACTAGGAGCAGGAGGAGAGAGACACCTTGCATACAACTGTGAATATGACAGATAAATGCAGGATAAATTAGACATAAGGACACAGACAAGGCATTATCAAAGGCACTTACATATGCTTATTGACTGAATGCCCTGATGAATGATTGTTGAGATGACTTTGGCCAAGGTCACACATGTAATATATGTCAGGAACTTCAAACTAGGTCTTTCTGACTCCAGGTCCAGCACTCTGGCTGATACACCACACTCCCTTCTTTCTCTAAAGCACTTAAGCAAGAATCTTTCTACCTTCAAATGGTGGTTGCTAGATTTAGGTTAGGGAGACCATTTATTTTGGTTAATGACATTGCCATTGTTGTTATTAAGTAAACCATATGGAAAGAAAGATTATCCCCATTTTACAGATGAGGAAAACAAAACTCTCATTCCTAACTCCACTGCTGGCATCTGCATGGATAGAGGGTCTTTCCCTGCCAACTTCTAGGGTTTCTCCATTTTACAGCCTGCCAAAGCCCTCTGTCAGATGGTTTTTAAGACGCACCTAAGAATATAGTTTGAACTTAGCAAAAGCATTTTTAAATAGAGTTAGGCAGTGGTTTCCTCCTAATTGCCAAAATACAGAAGGACTTTCTGGGAAGGGAGGGGTACATCCAAGAGGCAGGAAGAAACACAGAAATGGGAAGAACATCTGGTTTGGCGCAGGGCTCCAAACTGAAAATTGCTCAGGAACTCAGGACAAATATAATTCATACTGGTGATATTTTTCCTAAGTCCCCAAAGCTTCCCTCTTGCCCATTCGGCTTTCCCTTCTGGAAATTTTCAGGTTTCATCTGTCTGCCAAAGCCTTCAGTTTCGGTCTTCCTCCCTTACACTCCACCAGAGCTGGAGGACTTGGGTATTCTCAATAGCTAAGGCCAGTTTTGTCTATAAGAAAATGTGTGCAATTCCTTTGCATTCTTCAAAAATTATCTCTTTATTCACTCACATTTTATCAACTAGCATTGAAAGGAAGGGTTTTGGAAAAAGCTTATGAGGCTGGACTCTTTGCAAGTGTATCATTTCCTCCAAGAATTTGAATCAGTTAAAAAGCATTAATTGAGCACCTATTGTGTTCCAGATGCTGTGTTATGCTCTGAGGCTAGAGGTAGGCATTGGACCTGTGATTTTATTGGACCAGGGAGCTTGCATTTTATTTTCTTTTGGAGAGGAATGATATATTAAATGTGTTAATTAAATATAGAAGCTATAAAAAGTAACTTCTTGATGGAGAGTGAGAGTTATTGAGAGCATTAGATTTCATAGAAAATAGTATTTGAGCTGAGTGATCTTTGAAGGAAGGTAGCGTTTATAAGAGGTGGACGTGAGGAGCAAAGCATTTCAGTGATGAGGCACAGCATCTGCAAAGAAATGGAGATGAGAGATGGTATATTGCGTACTGAAAACAGGAAACGGTCCAGTTTGTTTGAGTTCTAGAGTGTGAGAAAGAAAGCAGTGTATAATATACATGTCTGGAAATGTCGGATAGAGCCATATTGGCTTTAAATGCCAATCTGGAGATTGTGTTTGACCTTAGAGTTCATAGAGAACTGCTAGGGTTTAATTGAACAGGGAAGGGACATGGTCAGATCTGTGTTTCAGGCATATCACTTTGACAGTTCTATGGAGCTGTGGATTAGAGAGCTGCAAAACCAATTATGAGACAATTACAATTTTCTAAGACAATGGTGATGTGGTCTTGAACTGGGGTGGTAGTCATGTGAGTGGTCAGAAGGAGATAGGTGTGAGAAATTTCACTGAAGCAAAATCGTTAGAAATTGGCAAGTACTTAGATACCGTGGAGTGTGAAGGAGAGGGAAAGAGTAAAAAGTGACTGAGCTGAGTGAATGCAGAAGTAGGTTAGTTCAGAAGTTTACTTGTTGGATGGGCAGATAATGACTTGTGTTTTGGAAATGTTGAGTTTGAGATGCTTATGGGAAAATTTCACTGGTGATGTCCAATAGGCAGCTGGTGATGCAGGACTAATGATTGTATCTGAAGGCAGACTTGGATTTTTATCTATATCTACATTCACACATAGAGATAGATATCAACATCTATATCTATCTCTGCCTATATATCTATATATGTCTCTACATAAAATATGCATATTCGTAACTGTTGAATTCATGGAAACCAATGCGATAACTGAGAGACAATGTGAAAAAAGAACAAGAGAGAGTCTGGGGTAGATCCCTAGAGTACACCCATACATGAAGGCAGAGCAAGAGTTATCCAGCAAAGGAACTTGGAAACGAGCATCCAGATGGAGAGGAAGAGAATCAGAAATGTTATGGAAAGATAGGGAAGGGTATCTAGTAGAAGAGAGTGGTCAACAGTATCAAATGCAGTCAAGATGTCAAGACAGATAAAGACTAAGAAAAGAATATTGGATTGGGAAATTAAGGAGTGACTGATAACTCTGGAAAGAGTGGTTTCAGTAGAGTAATTGGGATGGAGTGAGGAAAAATGGAATTTTGGCTTGCTCTGGGAATGCTATTATTAGGAATTTTCCTTTTCTGAGCAGAGAATCTTTCAGTGATGTGGCATGGCTAGAGTGCTGGATTCTAGGTCAGACAGAGTAGCACTTAATGCTGGCTTCTGTCATTAGCTGCTTGACTCTGGCCATTGCCCAACTTTCATGGGCCTCAGTTTCCTCACATGTGAACTGGGGAAAATAGCAATCACAATATTTACCTTCAGAGGTGGCATGACAGAATGAGTAGGGAACTGACCTTGGAATCAAGAAGCCTTGGATTCAAGTCTTGCCTCTAACACAGATTGGTTGTGTGACCTTGGGTAAGTCACTTACTTTCTCAATGGTCCCATACCCACTAGCATTATAAGTTGCAAAGACACATACACACTTATATGTATATTGTATATGTGTGTGTATAATAAATTGGAAATAATCACAGAGAGAAGGAACTAAAATGAAGAGGAACACTTCTTGTAGAAGGGGAGATTTAAGCAAAGACTTGATGGAAGCCAAGGGAAAGAGATGAAGAGAGAGAATCGCAGTTATGGAGGTAGCAAGGGAAACTGTATGGAGCTGAGAGATGAGCTATCATGTGCAAGGAAGAGTCACAAAGTGCATGGGGGAAAATAAGATGTAAACAAGACTGGGAAAGTGGGAAGGGACTAAGCTCCAATAGATGCTGAAATCCAAAGATTTTATTGAATTCTGGAGGTAATGAGAAGGCACTGGAATTAACTGAGGACACACAGTTTTTTAGCTGAGTAGAGGATGGTTGAGACCAGGACTGGGGAACCTGAGGCCTCAAGACTAAGTGTGGCCCTTTAGGTCCTCAAGTGTGGCCCTTTGACTGAATCCAAACAGAGCATTTAAGTTTAGATTCAAAGGGCTGCACTTGAAGACTTGGAAGGCCATACATGGCCTTGGGGCCACAGGTTCCTGACCTCTTCTCTAGAGAATCTTAACAGAATTCTGACAGGGATACTATACAGGAGGAAGTTATTGCAAAAGTCCAGGTGGGAGGTAAGGAGGATCTGCCCTAGGGTGGTTACAGTGTTAGAAGAGAGTAGGGGGCAAACATACATTATATTACAAATGTCTTGTCAGGAATTGCCCATTGGTTGGATATAAGGGGTGAGAGTGAGGAGGCAAAAGATGGCACCTAGGTTTTGAGCCTGGGCAACTGGGAGGATGGTAGTGCCCTATACAGTTACAGAGAAGTTAAGAAAAGGGAGAGGGTTTGGTGGAAGGACAATAAATTGAGAATTAGGCACGTTGAGTTTAAGATGTCTATAGGACATCCAGTTGGAGATGCCTCTAAGAGGCAATGTGGGCAGCTGGGTGACTCAGTGGATAGAGAGCCCAGCTTGAAGTAAGGAAAACTCATCTTCTTTAGTTCAAATCTAGCCTCAGACACTTACTAGCTTTGTGTCCTTGGGCAAGTTATTTAATCGTCTACCTCAGTTTCTCACCTGTACAAGGAGCTGCAGAAGAAAATGGCAAACAGCTCCAATATCTTTGTCAAGAAAACCCCATGTGGCGTCACTAAGAGTCGGATATACCTGAAGTGACTGAACAACAACCACAGCAAGAGACAACTAGAGATGTGAGAATAGAGGTTGGTGGAAAGATGAAGGCTGGACAAACAGATCTGAGAGCTTTTGTACAGCGATGATAATGGAAACTTTGAGAGATAATGAGCTCTCTGAGCAAATAATATAGAGGCCAGAAGAGGATACAGGGCAAAGCCTTATGGGACACCCACTGTTAGTGGGCGTAAAGGGGATGAAGATCCAGCAAAGGAGCCAAGGAAGGAGAGGTACGCTAGGGAGGAGAAGCAGGAGGGAGGAGGTTCACAAAGATCTAGAAAGTGAGTGACAGTGTCAAAGACTGCGGAGAGGTCACGAAGAGTGAAGACTGAGAAAAGGGCATTCGTTTTGGCAGCTAGCATATCACCGGTAACTCTGCAAAGAGAAGTTGTGGTTGAATGGTATTGGAAACCAGATTCCAAAAAGTGTGCGAGGAAAGAAGTGGAGTCAGCTATTGTAAGAGATCTTCTTAAGGAGGGTAGCCCCAAACTGTAAGAACAATATAGAATGGTAGATATGGGAGACAGGGGAAGATAAGTGAGGATTTCAAAAATATTTAATATTTATTTTTAACATTGTTTTCTTTTTAATTTTGAGTTCCAAGTTCTCTTCTACCCCCCCTTTCCTCCCTCAGCCATAGAGAAGGCAAGCAAAATGATATCAATTATACATGTGAAATAATGCAAAACATATTTCCATATTAATCATATCACAAAAAAGCAAAAAAAAAAACCAGGAGAAAATTATAGTCATTCCTAAACATTCTCAACATTCCCAGGGATTGGAGTGCAGGACCTCTGTGTATGTGAAAAACCACAAATAACTCTAGAATCCATTCCAAAACTTTATTTTTAATAATTCTGATCATGTTGATTCAGCATACAAAACGGGCAAAACAACACAGTGTACCCACAAAAAGTTGAAGTTTCTATGGAGAAAGAGCAAGATTTCTTACACTGTGCAGTCTTTGCAGCAGCTGGTAGAGCTGCAGCAACTGCTTCATGAATTTCCTTCTTCTACAAAAAAAGGAAAAGAAAAAAAGAAAAGCATAAAATACAATGATCACTGAGAGAGAAAATCATGTGCCTGAGTCTGGATGGTAGAACAAAAGAGGAGGCATTCCCAAGAGAGTGTATAGCCTACAATTCTTCATCAAGCTGAAACTTTTAACAAAATTTAACTGTTTAGAACATATTTATGTATGTGTACCTATGCTAGCAAGTGAAAACATAGATGAATAATATGCAGTATTTATGCATTTATGACTAACTATTATTTTAAGGTTTCTTTACATATGTGAGTCATCTGTGATTTTCTGCAATATTTGCAAATATCGAAAAGTTTTCATTTAATTATTGGTGGACAATCCATAAGTAACCAAAATCACCAATGTGAAATCTTCAAGTATTGAGGGAGGATTGTACATCATTTTGCACTCGGAGTTCTTGAGGTTTCTCTCTGGAAGTGGATAGCATTTTTTTCAACATATGTCTTCTGGAATTGTCTTGGATCATTTTATTGATAAGAGTAGCCAAGTCTTTCAAGGTTCACAATGATCTCCTGATTCTTCTCACTTTGCTTGATATCAGTTGATACGTCTTCCTATACCCTTTCCTTTTTTTTCTTTTCTGAAATTCCTTTCCTTTTTAAAAACAAGTTAATCATGATATATTTATTCAAAAAATTAGTAGATACAGGATCAATGACACCATAAAAAGGAGGATATGGAATTGAATAAATTAATAGACCTAGAGGATGGTAATTATTGGTCTGAGATAAACCTGGATAAAGATATTTGTGAATGCATGAATTGCTTGATTAAATAAAACCATTCTTTATGCACTTGTCATGTGACAGACATTGTGCTAGATTTGCAAAAACAAAAGCAAAATAGTTCTTTCCCTTTTAAGCAACCTTATTATACAATGAGGAAAGAAATATGAAAAGGAATACAGTTCCTGTCCTCAAGAAACATATTACAATATAAGGAGACACTCCATAGACAGACAAAGTGGTGGGGGAAAACAAGTTTTGAGCTAGGAAGTCATAGAGATGGTGAGTTGATCCATAGGTCAGTCAACTGATATTTGAAACTGTCCAGTTTATTTTTTTCCAATTACAGGTAAAACAATTTTTAACGTTCATATTTTAAAATTTTGAGTTTCAAGTTATTTCCCTCCCATTGAGAAGGCAAGCCATTTGATACAGGTTACACATGTGCAGTCATGCAAAACATATTTCTGTATTAGTCATGTTGTGAAAGAAAACTCAGATCAGGGGAAAAATCCAAAGAAAATTTAAAAAAAGGAAAAAAAGTTTTCATTGATCTGTATCTAAATTCTATCTTCTTTCTCTGGAGATGGATAACATTTGTCAACATAAGTCCTTTGAAACTGTCTCGGATCATTGTATTTCTGAGAATAGCTGAATCTATCATAGCAGATCATTGTACATTACTTTGTATACTCTTCTGGTTCTGCTCCCATTACTTTGCATCAGTTAATGTACATCTTTTCAGTTACTTTCCCTGAGAGCATCCTGCTCATCATTTCTTATAATACAATAGTATTCCATCACAACTTGTTCAACCATTCCCCAATTTATGGGAATCCTCCAATTCTTTGCCACCACACGAAGAGTTGCTATAAATATTTTTGTGTATCTCGGTCTTTTAAAAACATCTCTCCAGAGATATAATAATAGTATTATTGAGTTAAAAGGGTATAGAAAGCTTTATATAGACCTTTGGGCACAGTTCCAAATTGCCTTCCAAATGGCTGGATCAGTTCACAAATCGACCAACTGTTCATTAGTGTCCCAGTTTTCCTACATCCCCTCCAGCATTATCATTTTCCCTTTTTATCATATTAGCCAATCTTATAGGAGTGAGGTGGGACCTCAGAATTGTTTTAATTTGCTCTTTTCTAATCAATGTTGATTTAGAGATTTTTTTATATGACGACATATAGCTTTGATTTCTTCATCTGAAAACTACTTGTTCAAATTTTTTGACCAATTATCATTAGTGGAATTGTTAGATTCTGATTTCTAATCCATTCTGCTATTCTCTTCTGTTTATGGGTGAGTTCATCCCTTTCAAATTCACGGCTGGAATTAAGTACTGTGTATTTCCATCAATCCCTTCTTCTTCTTCTTCCTCTCTTCCTCCTCCTCCTCCTTCTTTTCTCTCTCTGTGTCTGTCTTTCTCTCTGTCTCTCTCTCTCCTCCCTTCATCGCTTCTCAAAAAATCTGCTTTCCCTCTGTTCACTGCTTCCCTTAATCTGCTCTTCATTTTATTCTTCCTCCCATATCTTTTATCCTCTTTCCATACTATTTTATTAATTGAGCCAGATAAATTTCTATACCCAACTGAGGGTGTCTATATATTCTTCTCTCTCCCCACCCCCATTTTCCTTTCCACTGTAAAAGCTCTTCCTTGCAAGCATAGGGGTAAGAAAAATTACAGACCAAATTATGAAGAGCTTTAAAAGCCAGGCAGAGTAGACATTTTATTCTAGTTGTGATATAGAATTCTTGAAGATGATGTAGTAGGGAAGATCTATGCTGAAGGAAAATCACTTCCTTAGCTATATGGGAGACAGGCTAAAGTGGGGAAAAGCTAGAGGAAGTGAGGTCAATTAGGAGGCCACTGACCTAATCTATGAGAGACTCCATGAAGGTGGCTGAGAGATAGGACCAGATGGAAAAGATGCGGGACAGAAACCACCAGATTTGACAGCTGATTGGACATGTGGTTTGGCTGAAAGTGAGGAATCAAAGATAGTACAACTGATGACTGCCATCCTGCTTTCTGTCATAAATCAGCTATGCTTGTGAACTTAGAAGAATATAGGTGACCATTCTGCTAGGAAAGGATCAACAGGTGTTGTGTATGGCATTGAGAGGTTGGGGAAGAGGGTCTAAATCTGTGATTTCACAGGTGAAGGGAATTATTGGTGTGTGAATGCCTTCCACCTACGCAGAGTGACTGTTACCCTAGTGTTCAGAGTCTAAGAGATTTGCCTAGAGAGATGGGAGGTTAAGCACTTGCTCAGGGTCACATAACTAGTATGCTGCTACTTGAATTCAGGTCTTCCTGACCCCAAGATCAACAAGACTCAGACACATTGCCTCTTAGAAGTATAGACATTTCGTCTCCTCCCTGCCCTGTCCCAGTGTCAGGGGAGTGCTGAGAACCAGTGTGAGACAATGGATAAAGGTCCTGCTTCACAAACAGGAAAATGTGGGGTCAGGTCCTGACACCAACATGTGGCAAATGTACAGATCCTGGGCAAGTCACGTAACATCTTGGTGCTAATTGCTAAGTCTATGAATTGTAGAACAGTTGTTACTGTGTGCTTGAAGAAGGAGTTTATTTGGTTGGATTTCTCTATACTAATGTTATGATGTGGGAGGAAGAAAGAGGAAAGGGAGGCAGAGGCAGGAGAGAGAGAGAGAGAGAGAGAGAGAGAGAGAGAGAGAGAGAGAGAGAGAGAATATAGCAGAGGCAAGGGCAGAGAGAGACAGAGAAAGACAGACAGACACATAGAAACAGAGACAGAGGGACAGAGGCAGAGAGAGACAGAGACAGAGAAAAAGAAACAGTGAAGGGGTGAGAGAGCACAGGCGGGGCAGAGAGAGATCAAGGAAAGTAGAGAGAGGGGCTCAAGGTTTGCATTGACAGAAGGCAATGCGTAGTTTGCTTTTTATATTCTCTGTCTACGTTCTTGATTTTATGACCTTCAAAGTTTTGAGTTCATGGAGCAGGCAACTGAGGAGTAATTTCTTAAATCTTTGTATTAGGATCACAGGATTTAGAGCTGAAGGTGACCTTGATGGTCCTCTCATGTTTCCCCCATTTTACAGAGGAGTTGACTGAGGGCAAAAAAGGGAAGATGTCTTAGTTACTATGACACTGCTAGTAAGTAACAGAGTGAGCATTGGAACCCAGGTATCCTGAATCTTTTGCTCCCAAGACCACTGTGCTATACTTCTCCTGAAAGCTGCCTTAATTAGGGCTTTCTTTCAGCACTAATTCTGTTAACTGAAGGTAGTATAATAGACTTCTTCATCTGTCTACTCACTACATGTAAAAGTGATTTTAATGGGGCAGAGCAGTATTCTTGCTTAAAGCTTATATTGGATCGAATCATGGAAGTGATGGATGGGCCATCGGGCCATCTAAGTGGACTCCTAATTTTATAAATGAGGATACTACAACCCTCAATTTGCTCAAGGTCACACAAACAGTTAGTGAGATTTGAATTGAATCTCGGACTCCAACTCCAATATTTTCTCTGTAACCACGTGCTACTCTTTCTCCTATGGAATTTATAGACCGGGAGGCTACAATGTGAAGACAGGTGACTTTTTTGGGGGGAAGATAATGAAAATAGTATCTTCAAAAACAGATGAGCAAGAGAGACAGCATGAGGCATTGATTAGGAAGTTCATGAGAGAGAGCCTGAGGCAGTAGTTAGAGAACTGACTTTGGAGTTAAGAAGAGCTGAGATAGAATTTTGCCTCTGAGAAATACTAGCTCTGCAAAGATGGACAAATCGCTTAACCTTTGATGCCTCAGACAGTTCCTTAAGGACTCAAGTAGTGTATACATTGCACATCTGCATGAGTGCAATGAAATTGTGTCCCAGTAATTCTCTACATAAATGAAATCACAGAAGAGTGGCAGAAAGAGAACTTTGTGGGTGCATAGGCGGTCAGAGGAGGGTGGCTGGGACAAGCCATTTCTACTGCTTTGTGTTCCAGTCTGATTCATAGACATGAGCTATCAAAGGGGTCTGTCCAGTATGAGGAAGAAGCTGGAGAGGGTTGTCTACACCTCTAAATTGGGAGCTCTGCCCTGTTCTCGAAATCCTCAGGGTAGTTTCACACTATAGGATTGGGGCTGTTGTCTCTCTTTTTTTATGAGCTTCTGGAACTTTTATCTTTTAAAAAGAATTTACAAAACTCTTGCTAGGCCTTTGGGGTGGCCCTTCAAATGAGTCTTTTCTCCTTGGCCTCTCTGCCCCATCTCGTGGATAGATTACGGCGTGGCACAACAGAGAGCCCCGAAACAGGCCATGTTTGGTTCCAGAAGTGGATTCCTTCAGCCTGACCACCACTTGGACTCAGCACCAATTGCGTGAGACAGTTTACAAAACCACATAATAGAAGGGATTAGAAAGGAACAGAACAATTCTTTGCTTATTTATAGAATCATTGTGGTGGGATGAAAAGCTGTAAGACAGCCTCGCCCGGGTGTGGACTTAAAATAATCCGCTCCAAACTCTGATTGTTCCCTCTACTTTTCTCCGTAAAAGCTTCTGTGGCTCCTGTGGGTTATTACGTCTGATGCTTGGACAAGCATCACTTAGAATCCATCGGAATGGCTTCTTTTGTGTCCCCCTGTGAAGTGAGGAAGCCCCAAAGACATGCTCCCCTCAGAAACAGATCCAGATGAGCTTAAAGTAAGCTAGGCAAGCTTCATTCCCCATGACACAGTTGTGGGGATGGAGATTTATTGGGACAATTGATTCTTTTGGAAGGTTGGAGTGGTTAATAAAGCAGGGAGCTCCAGAGAAGAGCACATCCCATCAGTTTTCTGAGATGGAACTGGAGCATTGAAATAAATCAGATTTCAGCTGCCTTTTAGCACTATTTTTGTTTCCATGACTATAGTTATTGCATATGTTGTTCTCCCAGTTCTGTCAAATTCTGCAAAATTTCATGGGTCTACCCGTGTTTCTTTCAACTTCTTATATATTTATCATTTCACATAGCACAATAATATTCAATTGCTTTTATGTCCTACAATTTGTTAGCCATTTCTCAAAAAATAAACATCCCCTTTGCTTTTAGGTCTTTTCTCCTTCCTTCCTTCCTTCCTTCCTTCCTTTGCTTTCCTTTCTTTTCCTTCCTTCTTTCTTTTCTTCCTTCCTTCCTCCATCCCTCCCTCCTCCTGTCTCTCTTCTTCCAGAAATATTTTACTATAAATATTTTGGAATGTACAGTAATTTTCATTCTATCTTTGACATCCTTGGCCAGTAGTGAGACTGATGAATCAAATTGTATGGGCAACTTAGCGACTTTTCTCACAATGTCTCACTTTTCATCATGTCATTTGGAGTCTGAGTATGGAGACTTGGATCCATTCCAAGTTGTGACATTTATTGGATATGTGTCTCTGATCAATCCAGTAGCCTTTTTGATTCTGTTTCCTCTTCTTCAAAATGAGAATCATACTTGTATTCACTTTCTGACAGACTTGCTGTAAACAAAGGATAATTTGCAAATCTTGAAATGCTGGAGAGAGATGATTGGATTATATCCTTTCTTGCTCTTTTCAAAGTTCTTCAAAGAGAGCTTTATAGACATCATTCCTTTAATGGCATGAAAGGCTCCAGGGCTACTGTTTGAACTCTCACTTGCAGTTTCTAAAGGGAAACCCTGAAGGGTGGAGGATGTCTAATACTTTGGTCATGAGTCCTTATTAGATGTATTCTTCCCCCAGAGCAATCATCAGTTAGTACCTCCTCAATATTGATTATATAATTAATATCAACTTTTACAAAGGGATATTTACTGAGAAAGTATAGCAAGGGCTGGAGTACTCTTTACATTCTTAACTTGATATCTGGAGAGTGTGGATTTAAATTTAAAGAAAGAAGTTGCTACAAAACATTTGCCAATTGAAAGTCCTTTTTTCCCTTGACCAAGTTCCCACCAAATTCACTTCTGGGTGTGGAAGAGCCAATGTATGAGTCACAGCATGTTTTCCAGGACAAGGTGTCTCAGCTGTTAGGTTGATTCACTCCTGGTTTGGGGCGAGCAGCTCTTAGATCTGTCTCCTTTCCTAATTGTTGCTATTGTTTACTGCCTCATGTTATTGAGGGAATTGTTGATGCGTGTTCTGAATTTTGGAAGCTCACAGCTCATCCTTTGTCTCTGGTACTCATTTACCCAAGATCTGAAATGAATAAACAAACCAAGGAAAAGGGATAAAGGCACTATGTATCCATGGCTACTTGATAGCCAGGTCGGGGGATAAGCAGGAGGCAGTAGGCAGTTGACAGTATGCCATTTTCATTTCTTCCACTTCTCCTACCTATTAGCTTACAGCAATTATTGCCTCATTTACCACTAAGGAAGATTCATTCAAGTCATTTATGTTCACATTAAATTCCAGATCAACAGTCAATGAAAATCTCTTTCATCACTACATAACTAGGGCAGCCAGATGGCACAGATAGAGCTTTTTTCCCCAGAATCAGGAAGACCTGAGTTTAAATCCAGTCTTGGACACTTCTAAGTTGTGTGACCTTGGGCAAGTCACTTCATCTTTGTCTCCCTAAGTTTCCTCAAATATAATATAGGGATAGTACTTACCTCATAGGGCTTTTGTGAGCATCAAATGAGCTATTTGGAAAATTAATTAGGAGAGTGCCTTTTATACACTATATACTATATAAACATTAGCTATGATGATGACAGTGATGATGATGATGCATAAAGTCAACAAGAAACAGTCAAAAAATATCAAGCCCTGTTACAAAGTAAGCAGGGCAAGTCCTCCTTCATCACACCTTTTGGGAGACAAGTTCACCAAGCTTCCACATAGATATATAGGAGGAAAAGAGGATAATTCATAAAGAGTAAACATTGGTTGACCTGGTCCCTCTTTGCATATTTATTATAAGACCTGACAAACATTTGCTCTATTCAAAGTCCTGAAAATACATCAAGACACCTTGAAATAATGAATAGAGGTTGACTTTGGAGTCAAGAAAACAGTGTTTACTAGAGACTTCTGGTATTTTATTGGGTATGTTACCCTGGACAAATCATTCAACTTACCAATGTCCAAGACAACTCTCTGTTACTTTAAATTGTAGATGAGTGGTCAATGTGCATCTCTGTAGAAAAATTCTCTAGAATTTCCCACACAAATAAAATTATTTAACTGAACAAAACCCAAACAAGCAGCTGACAAGCATGTGCCAACGACTATGTTAAGCTCCAGGAATACAAAGCATTCTGGCTTCAAAGAGTTCATATTTTAAAAGGCAAGATAAAAATAACTAAGTATATGCAAACTAAAGAGAAAGTATGGAGACAATAACCCAAAAGGGAAGACATTAGAAGTGGAAGGGGTTAGGAAAGGTCTACTGAAATTGAGATCAAAGCTGAGTATTGATGGAATGCATAGAAATGAAGAGAGAGAACATTTCAGTTATAGGTGGATAGTAAGTAGAAAAATCTAGAAATGGGACATGGATTGTTACATGTGAGAAATAGAAAATGAGTCAGTGTATTGGCATCATGGAGTGGGTAGGAGAGAGTAAAACGTAAGCCAATTGGAATGGGAGAAAGGAGGAAGGTTGGGAACAATTCCAAATGCCAAATAGAAGATTTTTAGGTTTGATCCTGGAGGTAAGAGGAAGCTACTGGAGTTGAATAGGTAAGGTGGGGTAATTAATTAAGGTGACATGGTCAAATTTGAGTTTTAGAAGCACTTTATAAGCTGAGAGTGGAAGATAGGTGGGATTGGAAAGAGGCATGAGACAACAAGAATAACAGAAGGTAATAGTTCAGGGGATGCAGTGGATAGAGTTCTAGGCCTGACCAGAGTCAGGACTTTCTGAGTTCAAATCTGAGTTCAGACACTTACTAGTTGGGTGATTCTAGGCAAGTTATTTAACCCCATTTGCCTCAATTTCCTCATCTGTAAAATGAGCTAGAGAAGGAAATGGCAAACCATGCCAGTATCTTTGCCAAGAAAACCACAGTTGGGGTCCTGAAGACTCAGATATGACTGAAAACAACTGAACAACAATAGCTTAGGAGGTATGATGAGGACCTGAACTAGACTTCTAGCTGCAGGAGGAGAGATGAGGGGACAGGGGTGTCATTTATTGTAAAGGTGAGAATGAGAAAATTTGCTAGCATATTAGTTATACATGTGCAATCATGTATTGTATTTGTATATTAATCATTTTGTGCAAGAAAACTCAAACAGGGAATGGAGAAAAAGAAGAAAGGATAAAATTTGGAATTAAACCCTAAAAAAAATTTAATGTTAAAGACTGGTTTTACATGTAATTGGGAGGAAAACCGAGGCAAATAGGAGTAAGTGACTTACGTAGTATCACAGAGCTGATAAGTGTCTGAGCCCAGATTTGAACTCAGGAAGAGATTTTCTGACTCCAGATTTGTCTGTTCACTGCACCACCTATCTGCCCCAATATACCTAAACTAAGAGAGTAAAAATATGAAAAGGAAATTATAGACCAATTTCTCTAATGAATATTGATGGAAAAAATTAAATTTAGTTATTTAATTAAAATAATTAATTTGAACTTAATTATTAATTAATTATTATTAATTAAATAAAATTTAAATAAATTAATTTAAAATAAAGGAATTAAATTAAAATAGCAATTATATGTATATAAAACAATATTAAAATATGCCAATTAATTAAAATTAATAAAATAAATAAAATTTCCATTTAAATAAAATAGTAAGGATGTTATAATATCACAAAGATCATGTACTATGATGAGATGAGATATAAACCAGGAATAATTTGTGACTTGTTCAATATTAGAAAACCTATTAGTATAATTAGCTGTATCAATAATAAAGCAACAAAAGTCCTATGATTATTTCAATAAGTGCAGAAAAAGATTTGACAAAATACAATTTCATTACTATTGAAAACACTAGAGAGCATAGAAATAACTGATTTCCTTAAAATGATGAAAATAAGCATCTGTAATAAAAATAGACTAAAAATCTTTCCAATAAAATTAAAAAGACAAGAATGCCAATTGTTGCAAGTATTATAAAATATTATACTGGCTATAACAATAAGACAAGAAAAAGAAATTGAAGAAACAAATATTGGATTGAAATAAATATTACATCTATCACTTTTTACAGATATTGTACTTAGAGAACTCTAGAGCATCAACTATAAAAATAACCAAAAATCAACTTAAGCAAAGTTTAAGAATATGAAATAAACCCACAGAAAATTTTCAGTAAGTTTCTCTGATAAAGTTCTAATTTCTCAAATTTATATGAAACTGATGAAAATTTATAAAAATAAGAGCCACTTCTCAATTGACAAATGGTCAAAGGATATAAATGGGCAGTTTTCAGAGGGAGAAATCAAAACTTTTATTACTTACATGAAAAAAATTTTCTTAAGTCCCTGATAATTAGAAAAATGCAAATTAAAACAACTCTGAGGTACTACCTCATACTCATAATATTGGCTAAGATGACAGAAGATAAAAATGACAAAACCTAGAGGGGATGTGGGGAAATATAAAGTGCAATGCACTGTTGGTGGTGCTGTGATGTTGTCCAGCCATTCTGGAGAACAACTTGGAACCATGCCCAAAGGACTGTAAAACTGTGCATTCGTTTGGAGTCAGCCATACCACTACTATGTTGTACCCTGAAGAGATCAAAGAAAAAGAGAAAGAACCCGTATTGTAAAAGTGTTTCTATCACCTCTTTTCATAGTGGCAAAGAATTGGAAATCAAGGAGATACCCCTCAATTGGGGAGCGGTTGTATATGAATGTAATGGAATAGTATTGTGCTATAAGACATGATGAAGAGGATAGTTTCAGAAAAAACTGAGAAGACTTGTATCAACTGATGCAAAGTAAAGTGAACAGACCCAGGTTTATAATTTACCTAGTAACAGCAACGTTGTAAAAAAATCCACTGTGAAAAACTTAATGATCCATATAATGATCCATCAGAGTTCCAAAGAACTTGTGATGAAAAATGCTAACTCCAAAGAGAGAACTGATAAATTCAGAATTCAGATTGAAGAATTTTTATCTTTATTTTTTTTAAAACATGACTATTGTGGAAATGTTTTTCATGATGTCCTAAGGAGATACTGCAGTTCTTGCCTTCTTGGTAAATGGAGGAGGAAGTGGAAAGAGTGAGAGAATCTGGAACTTAAAATAAAAATAAAATTGAATTAAAAATACTTCCAGACCAGGAATCAACAGCTTAATCTTCAAAAACTGTCAATACTGTGTAGTGCCTGAGTAAAGTTACACTCAATCAGTCAATACATATTTAAATACCTACCATATGCCAGACACTGCTCTAGGAATACAAAGAAGGTCAACTAATTCCTGATCTCAAGGACTCATTGTTACTAGGGGAAATAACATCCAAACAACCATGTACAAATAGGTTGACCTCTCTGGGTATCAAATTCCACCTGTGTATAGTAAAAAATTAACTGGATGACTCTTAAGGTCCCTGGCAACTCTCCATGGATGATCCAATCAAAGAATGAGTCTCGGACATAAGAACAACATCTTCAATGTAGTTTTACATTTAAAAATTTTTGGATAGGAGACAAGGAAAGAAACATTTATGGAGTTGGAGGTAGCTGTGTTAGTGCCAATCCATGGTTGGGTTTAGAAAGAAATGAGTGGTAATAGTATAATGTGTCAAAGAACTTGAAGGTCACATGCAATATAATATTGAACTCATTAATCAAAGGGTCAAGATTTCAAAGAGATAAAACCGAAGCCAGAGTTGAGGTGCTGGCCTGGGAAGGCATGGAGAAACAGAAGACTGAGGTGAAGATAAAGGACAGGTTTAAGACAGGTTAGCACAGGGAGTTCTAGAAGGACAAGAATTTATGATCCGATGTAATACATGTGTAAAGATGATATAAGACTTGAAATGCTAGGCTAAGGCTGAGGAATTTGTGTTTTATCCTAGAGGCTGTAAGGAGGTGGCAAAATTCTGGAACAGGTAAATAACAGGATGAGAATTGAGATTTGGGAAGATAAATTTGGAGAAGTGCAAGTAAGGAGAAAAATTAGGAGGCAAGTCATCGGGAGAGGTGGTGGATACTGAACCAGGGTGGTGTTTATGCAAGAAAGGGACTGTCACATGAGCTATTATGGAACTAAAATGTACAAGACGTGGCAACTGATTGGATTTGGTAAGAAAGGTAAAGGAAAAGAACCAAGGATGTTTTTGAGGTTATAAAAGTTGGTGTTTGAAAGATTGGTGGTGCTCTCAATAGAAGTAGAGAATTCAGCATCTAGTTGGATCCTTAGGCTTGGAATCAAGAAAAAGAGTTCAAAATCCTGCCTCAGACAATTACTAGCTGTGTGAGCCTAGGAAAATAATTTTGTTTTCAGACTAGTTTTCCTCATCTGTATAAAGGGGATAATAGGACCTATATCACATAGTTGTTGTGGGTATCAAATGAGGTGATATACAGTGAGTGCTTTGTCAACTTTAAAACACTTTTAGATGCTAGCCATCATCATCATCATCATCCAGCAGCAGCATATATTTGCAATCGTGTAAAATGTATTTCTATATTAGTCATGATATGAAAGAAGAAACAGACTAAAAGGGAAGCACACACACACACACACACACAGACAAAGTGAGCCAATTATGCTTTGATCTGCATTCAGACTCCATCAGTTCTTTCTATGGAGGTGGATAGCATTTTCCATCATGAGTCCTTTGGAATTGTCCTAGATTATTGCAATGCTGAGAAGAGCTAAGTCATTAATAGTTGATTTGAACATGGTGTTGCTGTTACTGTGCACAGTGTTCAAGATCAGAGATGATTCTTACACTGCCACTCTCATAGGGCTCTTAGGAAGAAAGCACTTTGGAAATTTTCAAATACAAGTGCAACATCAGCTGTTATTCCTTGTGAGTTTCCAGGGCTTTATTTAAAAGTCTGGAGTAAAATGGAGAGAATTATGAATATGGTGTCAGAAAATTAGGGCTTGTGTCTTGCCTTTGTACTTGTTAACCGTGATTCCTAAGGGAAGTCTCTTTCAGAGACTCAGTTTCTTCCTCTGTAAAATGATATGGTTGAACTTTGTGCCTTCCAAATCCCCTTCCAGCTGCAAATCTGTGATCTTCTGATCATCGTTGTGGGGACTGAAGGGAGATGAATGAGGACAGGAGCCTTAATAGAATGGAAAAGGTGATGGAACAGTAAAGAGGAAAATGGCTTGTTAAAATTAAAGACATTTTTTCACTCAGTAAAGGTTCCTACAGACGTGGACTGCAAATGAGTTTCAAATGAATGTAAGTTCAATTTGGTATCTCTGACAAATTTTTTCCAACATTCTTTCTATGTGCTATCTTTGCATGGCAAAATGGAATGATGGTGGGAGTTTGGAATAAGATTTTGTTCCAAATTCTCTCTCTGCCCCATACTTGCTTGGAGATTTCGAACAAGTTCTTTCACTGATTTGGACCATTGTTTTCTCATCTGTGAGATGAGGAGATTGGACAAGAGATGCTGTAAGGTAAGTCAAAATCCTATGATATGATGATGGGTATGCTTTCGTAAGGCTGAAAGTGAGTTGTTCATTGCTGGACCACAGAACTGTTGATTTAAATCTGGAAGGGATCTCAGAGATCATTTAGATCAACTCTATAATTTTAAAGATGAGGAAACTGAGACTCACAAAAGTCAAATGACTTGCCCAGTGTGTTACAACTACTAAATATCAAAGTTGGGATTTGTACTCAGGTCTTACAGATGCTGACGCACCACCCATTAACCCCTACAGCCTCTACATGATCATGGTAGATATAATTTCTTAAATTGTTCAATCATTTCAGTCATCTGACTTTTCGTGATCCCATTTGAAGTTTTCCTGGCAAAGGTACTGGAGTGGTTTACCATTTCCTTCTCCAGCTCATCTTACAGATAAGGAAACTGAAACAAACAAGATTAAGTGACTTGCCCAAGGTGACACAAGTAGCACTGAGAATAGATTGAAACTCATGAAGATGATTCACATTTTCATAAGTCTGTATGCCAACTGTCTATCCTATTGGGACAAAGGACCATTGATTTAAGCACTATGTAGATACTAGTCATCACCATCATCATCATCATCATCATCAAACAGCAGCAGCAGCAGCAGAAGGTAAGGACCTTAGAGGTCATTTAGTCCAACTCCTTAATTTTGCAAATGAACAAACTGAACTTTAGAGAAGTGATGTGACAGATCTGAACTTCCAATCTTGATCCTTTGTCTCTAAATCTAGTAGTTTTTCCTACAGTGCCATGATGCCTACTCAGTGGGGGAAGGTAGCCATGAATGGGAACAATTTGATGCTTAATTGATTTTGTTCTGAACGGAATAAAAAAGTTATTAGATTCCCATGTACTTTTTCCCACCAGCTGACTTTTTTGGTTGCCTGTCCCATGACTGTATCACTTTTAGACACCAAATGAAAAGCATGTGGAACAGAGATCAGAAATGCACTCTCATTCCCTGTTACCATGGGAAATACCTCATGTGAAATATGGGTTTTTGTGAAGTCTGCACACATTACTTTAATTATGACATTCAGCTTGGAAACATGAATGTTTATGCAATTAGAACCTTGGACGTGTTGCCCAAATTCTTCTGAGTTGGATGGCTACATGCACACTTTCCTCCCAATTGGGTCTATAAATGTAGACTGAAAGATGGAACACCAGGGCAGGCTCTAACTCTTTGGAGCTGGAAAATCACGCTATAGAGTTGGCCACAGAAGATAGGATTTTTGTTTGGTAGTGTGAGCTCCAAGTTTTCCTTCTTGCACTTTTCAGGGTCAGGTTGCACCTGAAAGGTTAGGGTTGCTTTTGCAGGGCATATAACTCGAATTCTGCATGGCGCTGTGTGCTGAAAATGAAACTAATCTTTTTTTAAAAAAAGGTTGTAAAATATTGTAACATTGGAGCATCACACTCAAGGTTGTAAATCAGTCCTCGTTATAATCTCCCCTTAATTAGTTTTCTCCTTTATTTTCCCTCTGGGCTCAAAGTTTTCAGTGCAAAGACAGATCATCCTAAAGTTTTCCAAAAATCACTTTGTTTTTGACTAGTGAAGAACAATAAAATCTACCCTATTCATTTAAAAAAAACATGAAACCCCACTTGAATGACTAAAAATGAGCACATGAATGGTTCATGGAATTAACAAATTGTCTATTGTAATTAGTCTTGGTGAAAACTGATTGGTTTTCTAAGGACTTTTAAGAAACAAAAATTTAAAAGATTAGAGAAGTCTAAAGTAATTAAAGTATGTTACAACTAGAGGGGACCCCAGAGACTTTTGTGTTCAACCCTTTCATTTTGGTGATGAGGAAACTAAAGTCAAGAAAAGAAGTGACTTTCCCTGGTTCAAATTACAGAACAATGCCTAGAAACCAGGTCATCGGGATCTTCTCATTACCAGTCCACTACATTTCCTACCAGTTCTATGTGGCTTAAATATTTTTATGTATATTGTGTATATGTGTGTATGTTTATGTGCATTTCTACGAATATGCACATACATACACACGTGTATAATATATAAGTTATTGTGTGTACATTACACACATGTGCATACACACATTTATGTGATATGTATATGCATGTATATATAATGTGTGTGTTGTGTCAATCTAATCATTTTGGAAAGCAATTTTAAATTATGCTAAAAAAATGGCTAATATATCTTACTTCCCAGGTAAGTCAAAATTTTCACAGCAGCACTTTTTTTGAGGTGGTAGCCAAGAACTGGATTCAAATAATATGTCCACCAATTGGAGAATGACCATTCAAATTGTAGTGCATGAGTGAGATAGAATTTTACTGAAACAATGAATATGTAGAAGTCAGTGAATTAAGGAAAGATATGTATTAACTGATGTAAAATGAAATAAGCAGAACCATGGAAACTATATATGCAATGGCTACAAGAATGTAAATGGAAATATATAAATATAAATATATATATATATATATGTATATATATATATATATATATATATATATATATATATATATATATACATATATATATATATATAATGGAACTGTATAATTATGATGACTATGTTGGTATAAGAAAAGAGATGAGAAAGGATTTTTTCTTCCCCTTCAGTACCAAGCTGGGAGGGCCTTTGCTTATGGACTGTTGCCTTTATTTTCAGCTGTGGTCAATGTGTTTTCTCCAAAATAAAAACAAATTAGGTGTTTATTTGAAAGTTACAGAAATTTGAATTCAGCTTAAATCATATTTTTCCTGTGAAGTTACTTTTCCTTCTTATTTTCTACATGATTTTCCTGAATCATTTTCTCTCCTTTTAAAATCTTTGTAGTGAAGGAAGAAGAGAGGAGAGGGATATATTTATTAATGAATGTTCTGTAAAGGCTAGAGGCATCAATTTTAAACAATAGAAACATTCTATTTTGACTGATACAGTCAGATTTAGTGGAGGAAGAAGCTAGGAGAAGAGGAGACTCATTATCTTTCTGCAATCATTTGGTGGGCTTTCCTTAGGAAAAAAATTATTATGCTTTTTCCCCAGGCTAGAACTAGGAGAAAATGATAGAAGTTGCAAGGAAGTCAATTTCCATTTGATGTAAGTAAAACACTTACATTTTCTAGAAACTAGTAGGACTTTCCCTTCTGCCATCTTGGTTGTTGGTCAAGCTGAGGTTCAGACTTAAAATGGTGACTGACAACATTCCCCCCACCCCAAAGTCTCTTCCAGCTGTCACATAGCCAGTATACAAGTTGATCCTGTTCTTATAGGAGGTCTAAGCTGCCCAGTCAATCTATTTATGGACTGGGCAGAAGCAGGTCATCATTGGCCACAGCAGCTGACAGTACCAGTAACCTGCTACAGATTCATTACTGGCAGCTCTTTTGACCTTTCCAAACTCACAAGAACATATTCTTTATTCTTTCTCTAATGTTCATTCAGCTAAGAGCAGGACAGACTAAGTACAACAGAGAGTGAATAGCCTTGCCATCACATAACCACTGGTGGTTGGGCAAGAGGGAGAAAGGGACCTAGAAGGCCCTTCCCGACTCATGAGAGTCCCTTGTTAAATTTTCAGTGTGTGCATTTATATCTTAAAAATTAGAAAGTGCTACAAATCAAGACTTGGTATTGTTTTGTTGATTGTCTAGACTTTAAAAAGTAATAGAAAAATCTTAATAATGCAGATTAAACTTAAAAGTGTGTTATGCATACATCCTTCCCCCTAGAGGCATGATTGTGAAATATTTCCTAGAACATGCCTACCCTTCTCTCTCCTGGTTGTCTAAAACAGCTCTTGCCTCTCTGATCACCAGGGAAGAGAACGCTTCTCTATCTTTGAAGCTTCTTTACACATACTCAACAACCAATCAAAAGGCTATCACCACAAAGTAAACCAAAAGAAAACAGTCCTAGGGTATCTGAGAATGCTCTGAAAGGGAGTGAAGAAAGGGAAGGGCATCTCCACCACACCTTTCTAGGATCAGGGTCATTAAGCCTCCATGTGGAGAAAGGCAGAACTCATTGCACATGTTCTATGGACTGGATTCTCATTGGACCAACCCACAACTTATGTTGCTTAGTAATTGTTTCAGTTGTGTCCAACTTTTCAAGACCTTTTTTGGGGGGTTTTCTTGGTAGAGATATTGAAATGGTTTGCTGTTTCCTTCTCCAGTTCATTTTACAGCTGAAAAAATTGAGACAACTTGTGTTGAGTGACTTGCCCAGGGTCTCACGGCTAGTAAATGCCTGAGGCTGGATTTAAACTCAGATTTTCTTGACTCTAGGAAGATCTATCCACTTTGCCACTTAACTGCCGCAATCCTCCATTACTTAAGTAAAAAATTCCTGACAATCAAGTTATCTAGAAGAAGGAACTTCTAGAGACAGTTGATTTTGTCTAATGGGGCAGCTTTGGGTAAATGCTGGATGACCATTTGCCAGATATGTTGTGGCAGGGACTTTTGGTGAGGGATACCTTGGATTTGATGACTCATTGCTCCCATTCCAACTATGTCATTCTGTGCTTTGTAACACCAGGGAGTTGCTGCTGAGGATGCAGTTGGCTGGCTGGTACTAGATCTTTTCTGCTCCCTTTTCCCTATTTGAGAGGAGTAGAGCTGAATCTTCTAGGGGTTTTCTTATCTCTTCCTGAGCAGGTGCATTAATTGTTTAAAATATCATCAATATTATTTCAAATGCCAATGACTGGGCATCCGTCCCATTTTATTTTTTCAGAGGGAGTTGTTTAGTTCATAGCATTTAGTCTCTAATGTGATGAAAGGAGCAGAAAAATCCTGATGACCTTAGCTTACTCATAGCAGTGCCCATTTGCCTTGTAGCCCTCCTTATGGTAGATGTGAGAGTGAGGTTTATAGTCAGAGGATTTCCCACCCACAACCAGGATCTCTTTCACAATAGCTTTGCGATCATGTGTACTCCAGAGATTTTCCTCTTCTTTTTTTAAAGTTTTATTGATATGTTTTATTTTTATGTTACATATATTTATAGATTGAGGGATTTCTTACAGCAAAGTAAAATAACTAATTCAATCTAATATTAGTGACCTCATCTAAAAGTTTATAGTGCATTTCACATTTATTGCATCCAGTTACTTCTCTATTAAAAAGCAAAACAAAAAAGAAATATATTTTTCTCCCTCTCAACCCCTACTCAATTTGACTAAGAAAATAATAGTAAAACAAATTTCTTTTTAGCAAATATGCATAATCAAACAAAACATATTTCTTCCACTACTGTATGCATAAACAAATATATGAGTCATTCTGTCCCCATCCCTAACTTCTCTGTAATTAATAGTATATTTCATTATTGGTCCCCTAGAATCATGAGTGGCCATGGTTTTATCGTAGTTTTTACAACTTTCAAAGATGTTTTTTTTTCTTAGTGTTTTACAGTCCCCCCACCCCCAGAGATGCTATTATACTTCAAATTGTTCTCCTGGTTCTGGTCATTTCATTCTTCACTGACTTATAAAAGTCCTTAAAATTGTTCACTTTTATAATATTGATGTAATAGTAGGAATTATTCCTCTGGAACTGTTTACTTCACTTTGTGTCAGTTCATACAAGTCTTTCCATGTCTTTTTGCAATCATTTCTTTTCTCATTTCTTATAGCTTAATATTACTACATCACATTCATACACTACATCTTATTCTCTAGAAATTTTCCTAGTCTGATCTTAAAGGTAATGTGAAGTAGCATCCTCATAATAGCTACCTAAACTTGGTGCCAAAGTCTGTACCAAGTCATATCTGAGGGGTTTGGATGGAGTCATTTTTGTTTCCTCTAATTCAACCCAATCCAACAAGCATTTCTGAAGCATCTGCCATGTGCTATATAGACAGAGATTCAGAGTCAGGAAAACGTGTCTGTGTGACCCTGAGTTGGTAATTTTACTTCACAGTGACTCAGGCAACTCCCTAAGACAATAAGTTGCAGAGAAGATTTCAAGTTTATTCTGACTGAGGGAGTTTTACACATAGAATTCCCAGAATCTGTTAAATCACACACAGAAAAGTGCTAGTCACTGGGGATACAAACACGAAACAAGAGTCCCTGCCTGCAGGGATCTTACATTCTGCTAGAGAAACATCATGGACACAGGCAAGTACATACAATTTAAGGAGACAGAGACACAGGGGTTCAGGAAAACGTTTTCCCTAGAAGAGAGTGGAAGTGGGAAAGGTCATCAGATATGAAGGATATCATGTGCAATGGTCAGGCAGTGGAAGCTGGGCTACGGTGTTTAGGAAATGGCAAGTTGACCAGTTTTATTAAAATACAGTGTGTATGAACGGGAAATGATTATGGAAAAAGGAGTAGAGAAAACAGATTACGAAAGGTTTTAAATACTAAACAAAGGCATTTGCATTTTTTCATAGAGGCAATAGGTGCCTGCTGGAGTTTCTTGTGCATGACAGTGTCATAGATAGCCTTGTGCTTCAAGAATATCAATTAGACTTCTGTCTGAAGGACAGATTGGAGAGAAGCTGGATGCAGGATGACTAAGTTAAGTGTGTGTGTGTGTGTGTGTGTGTGCACGTGTGTGTGTGTGTCTGTGCGTGCACACACATGCATACACACATATTTGTGATGGGGATATGAGCATTTCTATTGTGGTAGAATTGCTGACAAAAGTAAAGATTCTGCATTTTCTTTCCAATATCCCTAGTTCCATCTTGAGGCTTCTCTAAGGTTCAGGGTAAAATGAATGGTTTAATCCTAATCAGGGAACTAAGATAGAATGCTGAGTCTGGAGTCAGAAAGACCTGAGTTCAAATTTGACCTCAGACACTTAACAGCTGTATGACACTGGACAAGTCATTTAACCCTTTTTGCATCAGTTTCCCAATCTATAAAATGAGCTGGAGAAGGAAATGGAAAACCCCTCCACTCTCTTTGCCAAGAAATCCCCAGATGGGATCACAAAGATTCACAACTGAAAGAACTAACAGAACAACGACGAATGCTGATCAAGGGAGGATGAGGGAATGATGGAATATAGAAAGAAGTAGTGGGACAGATATTTTTTTCTTCCCCAGATTCAGATTTAGTGGTGTGGGAAGAGGTGCTGATCAGATGTATGTTGCCTACAGCCTGAGATAGGGAACACATGAATGGAATCCATTTGTCCTGTCTTGCCTAAGAATAAAGGATGAGAAAAATGCATCAAGTCATTAGAAGATCTGCAGATATGCCTAATGAATTTGTTTTTTGCACTGATTGTATATGGCTGGGGCTTGACTAATAAAAGTGTTGTACATGTGTTGACTAGCCCTGAGGCATGCTGACCCAATCTGTCTCATTCAAAATTAAATTCAACAGTAACCTGAAGAAGAAACAGTAACAATGGAATTGTATAACAACGACTCTGTTGGCTGCAGATGTAGGCAATAGGTGCTAGGTACAGTGCCACTTTTAGTGGCAAGGCAATGAGGAGTTCTGGGGCTAAGTGGAGAATTTTCTAGACCAAGCCAAAGATCTGCTTCAAGTCTGAAGCTGCAGGAGATGGAAGAAAAGAATAAGGTGCAGAGTCATGATGTGGAAGAGAAAACCAAGGTCTTTCTTTTATTTACACCATGATCCTATGAAAGAAGTCAACATTCTTTATATTATTGAAGGTGTTGGCAATCCTAGAATAAAAGTATAAGTCTGAAAAGAAGATGTAGTTCTTGCCTGCCTAAAACGGGAATCAGTTACTTGGCTCTTTAGAAATTCTGACTTTTTTCCCCATTATCTGAGGGACTACCTGAGTTCACACCTTAATTCTAGAGATCTATGTAGATGTCCTATCCCAGAGAAGGGAGAGATTCCTCTTTATTTTCTTATTTTGAGAGATGATGTGGCTAAGATATGTTCAGGCAATTGCTATAAACAAGATTGGAGGGTGAGCAAAATTTAATTGAAAGTTTGCTGACTGAAGAAACTCCCATTATAAACTACTTTGTGAAGCATTATGCCTCAAAACTTTCCCTATTCTAGTTTATCCTCAACAAAACTGCCAAAGTGATTTTCCTTAAGACTAGGTCTAACCATGTCACTCCCCTACCTAGTAAACTCCAGTGGCTCCCAATTGCCTCTAGGGTCAAATAAAAATTCCTGTTTGGCATTTAAAGCTTTTAACAATCTGTTCCAAACCTACCTTTCCAGACTCATATATTACTCTCTCTCTCATACTCTGTGATTCAGCCAAACTGGCTTTCTCTCTATTTTTCACACATGGTGCTTCATCTCCCATTCCTGGGGCTTTGCCCCAGATGTCCCTTTGTCAGAATGCAGTCTGTCCTCACATCCACTGCACAGATTCCTCTCTTCCTTTAAAACACACTTCATGAATGATCTTGAAGTCTTTCTTGACCTCCTCCAACTTCTAGGACCTTCTCTCCCAAACTATATTGTATTTAATTTGTATTTATTGTTTTTCTGTTTGTTTTGTATAGATTTAGATATGTACCTTTTTTATTCCCTATTAAAATGTAGTCTTCTTGATAGTAGGAATTGTATTATTCTTTTTATTTATGATCCTTGAACTGAACAGAGTGTCTGACATATAATAAATAATTGCTAATGGCTTGATTGAATAAATGATTGAGTGATGGAACGAAAGAGACTTGGTACTGGGAAATCAGAAATTCTCTAAGATGGTAAGAAGAATAGGGGAAAGTAGGTGGGCTCTGGATTGGGGATCATGAATTCTTTGATGCTAAGCTTCATTCCTTTCTCCCATGTGCCAAGCCTTCACTACCTGTGATCAGTGGGGATAGAGAAAAGTTACTCTTATATAATCAGACTTTTTTCTGAGATTAGCCTCAATTCCTTTAATCTTTCACAATAGTGCCTGTCATCTTCTTGTTTTGCTTAAGATTCCCTCCCAAGTTCTGCATATCCCCATTTAGACAGGAGGCCCCTAAAGGATAAATTACTTGAATGGTGTCCTGAGCAATGCTCAGTATGATGGAAGAATGACTAATATCATCCTTGAGACATTTCTCCATGGACATAGCCAGGTTTCTGCACTGTGTTAATGTGTTTACGCTGTGGTCTGATTCAGTTGCTGGTCCTGTGGAGTTGGTCCAAATAAAGGAAAGTCATCTGTCTTTATTGATTTCTCCCACTTCAGAAAGGAAAATACTGGGAAACATCAGTAGTGCTCTGTGTTTGTCTCCTTTGCCTTGCCCCGATCCACCAATGTGGTGCTATTGCCCATTTTCAGAGAAAAGTTTTTTATGGTCTTCTACAATGAGTATTTATCCAAAGAATTAGAGCTCACATTCAGATGACAGTTTCCTTAAAGCATCCTTGGGATGTAGGTCATGCAATTTTAATGTTCGATTTTATAGATAAGCATGGTACATTTACCTTACCAAGATGACATAGTTATTGAGTAGCAGAGTTTCAACTCCAATTTGGGTCTCTGGTTCTAAGACTAAGGTTTCCCACCACAGCGTGGTTGCTTTCTAAAGAACTTGAGCTAAGAGCAGTAGCAGCAGCCCCAACAATTTACAGAGTTGCAGTTTGCAAAGTGTTTTATAATTATTTCCTGTCATCCTCACAACAATCCTGGGAGGTAAGTATTGACATTATTATACCCAAGAGGAAACTGAGGCAAAAAAAATTTAGTGTCTTGCTCAGAGTCACAAAGCTACTCAATGTCTGAAGTCCGATTTGAATTCGAATCTTCCTGAATTTTGGTCCAGCATTTTATCCACTGTTCAATCAAGCTCACGTGCCTTGCAAGCTTCCGCACCCCCAGCCCCTCACAGATTCTACTTTCGTCCTTTAGGGAGAAAAATTCATCACTCTCTTGGTGACTCCCTAAGCAACTTCTCCAGTTATGGCTCCTCACCCAAACTATATCCCCTTCATTCTAGACCTCGTAAGCATCTGTAGGAGGCAAAATTTGAAGATTATCTTTATGCCTGCCAACTGCCTTGGTGCTACTCTCTTTTGCTCCTCATATAGGCAAAAGCAATTGGGTAAATTGAGGCATCATTCAACTGGGCATAGGACAGCAGAACCAGGAGCAATGTGTGGAACTTGCAGAGAAGTCAGAATGAGGGTCAGTGAGATGGAAAATTTCCTTTTAGAAATATCCATAGGAGGGACTGGCTTCTTTATTTCTTCCTCACTAGCAGAAGTCGAACATTTACTTCTTTAGGGGAATTATAAAAAGGAAGGAGTGTGTGTGGAGGAAGGAATTCAGCCAAACTTGTCAAATCTGAAGGCATGTGCCATAATCCAGACCTGTTGTTCCCCACCTTCACCAAGCATTAGCCTTTTGACTACATAGAGTTCAGTCTCAATTGTATTTTTGTATGTTTCTCCCATTTGCATCATGGTAACCATCGTGAATATTATTTTCCTGATTCTGCGTGCTTCACGTGGTATCAATTTGTATCGATCCTCCCCTGTTTCTATGTATAGAGACAAGAGTTTCACTCCCATCCCAATTAATTTAATCACAGGAAGCTTAGACAGCTCTTGAATCCATCAATCAAGACTGTAAAATCTAGACTGTGAATAAACCTTCAATCAATTGGAGAGAATTAAAATACTTCCGTCACTGGAGGAAGACAGATGATGCTACACAAACTGTAATGCCTCCAGAGAGCAGAGGGCATGTGCAAGCCTGTTTATTCCACCACCATATGTCCCTGGACTTTCGCTTTTTTGCAGTTATTTGCTTTATAAGCTTTCTATTTTCCTTCTTGCCTGAACTAGTCATCTTGTAATTTAAAGTTTATTATTTTATTGTGAGTTTCATAAACATAAATGTGGCAATTTCAATATATAAAGAACAGAAAAACTACCATATATGAAATAATGAATGTTTTACGTAGAGTGTGTTTGTTAAGGACTTTAGTGGATAGAGAGTGGTTTGAAGTCAGGAACAACTGATTTCAAGTCTCTCCAGTCTTCCACATATAACAGTTTTGTGATTCCAGGCAATTCACTTAACATCTTATACCAAGTCAGGGGTTGGGGAACCTGTAGCCTCGAGGACACATGTAGCCCTCTAGGTTCTCAGCCATTTGACTGAATCCAAACTTCACAGAATAAATCCCCTTAAATAAAAGGATTTGTTCTGTAAAACTTGGACTCAGTCAAAAGGTCGCACTCAAGGACCCCAAGGCTCCAGATTCCCACTTCAGGACGAAGTTGTAAATAAAGTGCTGGTCTGTAATGTGAGGATAGTAGTTTAACCTGAGTGTTTTACATTTAAATTATAGATATGGCACACACACACACACATACACATATATATACACACACACACACACACATAAAGACATATGTATATATGTATATGTATATATGACTTACACATCATACACATATATATACATACATACATGTATTCACATATGCATATACAGAATATTCTTAAGATCTTTGTAGCTCACCCTATATGTATATTTAATGCAATATTAATGTAATTATCTGTTGGAATTCCCTTCTGAAATGTTTGCTTTCTGTGTATTTTAAACATTCTATTGACATTTTCCTACACTTCTTTCACCAATCAATAACTCCTACTTTTTCTACCCTGACACCCATGGAAATCTTTTCTTGTAACAAATATGTATAGCCAAGCAAAGAAATCAGCCCTTTTGCCATGTCTAAAAATCTGTCTCATGCTGCATTGCTAGTTTATTCCTTTTCTGCCAAGCATTGAGAATCACACTTCATCATTGGCATTTAGAAATTTTGATTAGTCACTGCTTTAATCAGAGTTCTGACGACTGTCGCTGTTGTTTTCTTTTTTGTTTCTTTTGTATTTTTTTATTGATTTGTTGATTTCATTTTTATCTTATGGAATAAAACAAGCATTTTCATAACAGTATAATAAAAATGATGATGCACATGATGCTACAAATCTATTACATACAGCATTCTATTCCTTTTAAATATATAATAAAATTATCATGCAAATTTCCTTTTTCTTTTTTTTCTCCTCTTTCCCTAGGCCTCCTCCAAGATGGGGAGTATTTTAATTCTCTCCAATTGATTGAAGGTGTGTTCACAGTCTAGATTTTACAGTCTTGATTGATGGATTCAAGAGCTGTCTGAGCTTCCTGTGATTACATTAATTGGGATGGGAGTGAAACTCTGTCTCTATACATAGAAACAGGCAAGGATCGATACAAATTGATACCACGTGAAGCACGCATTAGATAAACATGTATTTTCTTTTATATTATTGTAGTCGTCACGTAAATTGTTCCCTCGGTTCTGGTTATTTTACTACATCAGTTCATACAAGTCTTTCCAGGTTTCTCCGAGTACATCATTTTGGTTATGTCTTAAGCACAAGAGTATTGTTTCATTCATGTATCATGATTTGTTCAGTTACTCTCCATTTCATAGGCCTTCACTCTGTTTTTAGTCTTTTCCTACAACAAAACATAGTTATCATTGTATGGTGCTGTGTCTGATGCTTAGTTTGACTACGTTTATTTCCGAAATACAATTTTCAAATTCTGAATAATTAAATAGAGTCTGATACACCTGATATTTATTGCCATATAATAGCTTTAAAAAAGTGTTGAGGTGGGGGGGCAGAGCCAAGATGGCGGAGTAGAAAGACTCACCTATGCTAGGTCCGAACCCACAGCCCATAGATTTCCTGTAAAAAGAACTCCTGACAAATTCTGGAGCAGTGGAGGCCGCGCAGCAACACAGTGAAGGAGATTTCCGTTGCAGAGAGCCCTGAAGAACCGACCCCAAAGGTAACCCGGACACGGGAGCGGAGTCCTGTCCTGCCGAGCGCTCCCCTCCCCCGCCCCAGCCACGCGGCACTGAGAGAAGTGAGCAGACCCAAGCAGGAGTCAGGAACCTGGATCTCCGGCAGCTGCGAAGGTCCCTCCACCCACAGACGCACAGGTCAGTGAGAGAGACGGGCTGAGAGGGGAGTGGGGGATCTCCGGGACTCGGACCTCCTGGGAAGCGGCCGCTGCGGCAGAGGCTGAGGCAGCTTGGCCAGAGACTCCCAGAGCAGGCTGGAGCTCCACCCCAGCTCCACTACAAAGGATCTCTGTATAAACCCCCTGAGGGAACTGAGCCTCAGAGGCGGCCCTGCCCCCACCTGAGAACCAGCAGATAAGCCTGCCGCCAAAACCCCTGAGGCTGGGGAGCAGCATTTGAATCTCAGACCCCAAGCACTGGCTAGGCGGATTTAGGCCAGGGGTAGAGAGGACTCTTAGAAATCAAGTAACTGGCTGGGAAAATGCCCAGAAAAG
>JAQQSK010001774.1:0-46467 GCA_028658325.1 Potorous gilbertii | reverse complement strand
AATTTGTAGACCAATTTCCCTAATGAATATAGATGCAAAAATTTTAAATAACATATTAGCGAAAAGATTATAGCAACTTATCACAAGAATAATACATTACAATTACATAGGATTTCTACCAAGGATGCAGAACCAGTTCAATATTAAGAAAACTATCAGAATTATTGATTGTATCAACAACAAAACAAACAAAAAACATACAATTATCTCAATAGATGCAGAAAAAGCTTTTGACAAAATATATCACCCATTCCCATTGAAAACACTGGAAAGCATAGGACTAAATGAAGCATTCCTTAAAATAATAAGTAGTATCTACCCAAATTCATCAGTAAGCATTATATATAATGGAACCAAGCTAGATGCATTTCCAGTAAGATCAGGGGTCAAACAAGAATGTTCATCATCACCCCTGTTACTGAATATGCTAATAGAAATGTAGCTTTAGCAGTAAGACGAGAAAAAGAAATTGAAGGAATTAGAATAGGCAAAGAAGAAACTAAGTTATCTCTCTTTGCAGATGATATGATGATATACTTAGAGAATCCTAGAAAATCAAATAAAAAATTACTTGAAATAATAAACAACTTTGGCAAAGTTGCAGATTACAAAATAAACCACAAAAATCATCTTCATTTCAATATGTTACTGAAAAAGCTCAACAGCAAGACATAGAAAAAACAATTCCATTTAAAGCTATGGTAGACACTATAAATATCTGGATATCTACCTGCCAAATAAACCCAGGGACTATATGACACAATTACAAAACACTTTTCAAACAAATAAAGTCAGATCTGAGTAACTGGAAAAACATCAGTTGCTTGTGGGTAGGCTGACATAATGCAATAAAAATAACAATTCTACCTAAATTAACTTATTTAGTCAGTTTCATACCAATCAAACTACAAGAAAAATAATTTTCTAGAGCTAGAAAAAATATCAAAATTCATCTGTAAAAAGAAAATGTCCAGAATATCAAGGGACCTAATGAAAAGAAATGCTAGGGAAGGTGGCCTAGCCATCTCAGACATCAAATTGTATTATAAAGCAGGAATCATCAAAACCACTTGTTACTGACTAAGAAATAGATGGATACATCAGTGGAATTGGTTAGCTTCACAAGGCACAGTAGTGAATAATTGTAGCAGTTTACTGTTTGATAAACCCAAACAAAAAAAAAACCATTATTTGACAAAAACTGTTTGAAAATCACTGTTTGACAAAAATTCAGTTTGGAAAACTGGATATAATAGGGTGGTAGAAACTGGGCATAAACCAATGCCAGATACCATACACAAGAATAAAGTCCAAATGGGTACGTGACCTAGGTATAAAGGCTGATACTATAAACAAATTAGGGGAGCAAGGGAGAGTATATTTGCCAGATTTATAGAGAATGGAGAAATTTATGACCAAACAAGACTTAGAGAACATTATAAAGTGAAAAATGGGTAATTTTGATTATATTACATTGAAAAGTTTTTGCACAAACAAATCCAATGCAATCAAGATTAGGAGGGAAGGAGAAAACTTGGAAAGAATTTTTACACCTAGTATCTGTAATAAAGGCCTCATTTCTAAAACAGAGAACTGAGTCAAATTTACAAGAATGCAAGTCATTCCCAAATTGATAAATGGTCAAAGGATACGAACAGGCAGTTTTCAGAAGAAGAAATGAAAGTTAGCTATAGCCATGAAAAAAATGTTCTAAATCACTATTGTTTAGAGAGATACAAATCAAAACAACTCTGAGGTACCACATCACAACTATCAAGTTGGCTACTGTGGCAAAACAGGAAGATGATAAATGTTGGAGAAGACGTGAGAGAGTTGTAACTCTAATTAGTTGTTGGTGGAGCTATGAGGTGATCCAACCATTCTGGAGAACAGTTGTAACTATACCCAAAGGGCTAGAAAAATGTGAATACCTTTTGACCCAGTAATATTGCTTCTGAGACTGGATTCCAAAGAGATCATAAAAATGGAAAAGGGTCCCACACTACAAAAATATAGCAGCTCTTTTTGTGGTGGCCAAGAACTGGAAATTGAAGGAATGCCCATCAGTTGGGGAATGGCTGAATAAGTGGTGGTGTATGAATGTAATGGAAAACCATTGTGCTATATGAAATAATGAACAGGCAGACTACAGAAAAACCTGGAAAGACTTATATGAACTGATGCTGAGTGAAATGAGCAGAATCAGGAGAACATTATACACAGTAACAGCCACAGTTGTGAGGACTGTTTCTGATAGACTTAGCCCTTCACAACAATGCAAGGACCTAAAACATTCCTAAAGGACTCGAGGTAAAATGCCATCCACAGGCAGAGAAAGAACTATGGAATCGGAATGCAGAATGAATCAGATTGTTTTCTCTTGTGTTATGCTTTCTTTTGTTTTTTCTCATGGTTTCTAATTCTTCTATGCAACATGACTAGTGTGAAAATGTGTTTAGTAAGAATGTATGTGTAAAACATAAAAAATACTGCATGCCATCTTAGGGAAAGACGTTAGAAGGAGGAGGAGAAAATTTAAAACTTAAGTAAATGATTTTTGAAAACTGCAAACAAATTTAACTGTTATAAAACTGGATATAAAACTTGGCATTTAATCACAAGACTCAAGGGATACATCAAAAGGTTAACATGAGTGAGAAATCATAAGTAGCTTGATAAGGTCAAACTCTTTATATTACTATATTTCAAGGTGACACATATAAGCCCTAATAATTTTGTCATCATTAAGGCAATTACAATCTACTTTGACAGACATAAGTTGGACCTTGTCTTCTTCATAGCCAACTGTCTTCTGTACTTCTCAAGTGTCCATTGCTGTTTCTTGTCCTAAGTGAATATTTTTCTCTGCATCTTTGTCTGTCTGTGATTTCTGCCTTCTTCCTCAGTTGTACCTTTCTCAAACTAGTGAGTTTATGAACTTGTAAATGGAATTCTTATCTTGAAACAGTCACTGCTTTCCCATCATCTTCCTCCAAACTATCTCCACAATAAAATGCTCCCAAACCTGCAATTTCCTTAGCTGTCCATACCCTATAAAGGCACTCCAGCATCTTCGTGAAGAAAATCTCAAATGGGGTCACAGAGAGTTAGACACAATTAAAATTACTGAAAAAACAACAAAAATAACTTCAGCAGCAGCAAAATACAGCCCTGAATCTACTGCTATTTCTAAATAAAAATTTCAAGCTGAAATTTTTGAAGCCTCAAATCCATGGCAGTACTTTACTGTCCCTCTAGTACTTTCTGTGTACTCCAACCCCAAATCTATCATTCTGTTCTTTCCTGAGATGTACCAATCTGTGTCCTGTTGTTTTCTCCAGATAATTTCACAGATGAAGACATATAGGCAAATAGGGTTAAGTTACTTGCCAGGGTCACAGAACTAATAAGTGTCTGAGACTGGATTTGAGCTAATGAAAATGAATCTTCTTGACTCTAAACTTGGCACTCTATCCACTGTGCCATCTAGCTACCCAGTTGTCCCAATGTATTTGATCTTCATCATCTACCAATTTTCAATACAAAAATTCTCATCGCTTTAGTACAAATTACAGCACATGGGGGATATTCAGTAGGATGTCCCAGAAAGTAACATTTTTAAAAAGTCCTTATGTAATATTACATGGAGACAGGTCATTTTGTAATACTGAAACGCTATAATAGATGTGAGCTCACTGATTCATCAATTCTCCCCAATAATTAATTCATTCCCCACCTTGTTTGACTCTTGCTCACTCTCTCCCTAAAGTTAGCCATGGAGAGTCATTTCGATATGAAAGGGCCCTTTATTGTTTTTTCCTGAGAAGCATGAGAGCACAAGTGGATCAGTTCGACTGTGCACCAGTCATCCTTTACTCTTACTATATGACCAACTCATCTCCACTTCTCATCATACAACACTTTGATGACACTTTTTTACTCATGTTCTTTAAATTTTCTTTTGTTGCAACCTAGTTACACCCAGAACTTCTCTCCATTGCTCTCTGTGTGGAATTCGTTGTTCACCCTCAGAGGTGATCATGTTCCACACATATGTCTTTGCTTTCATGGGACACTTAGGGTCAGTGAAAGAGCTTAGAGAATTCCCCCTGTAACTCATTCTACTCTTTCTTTCAGTTCAATTCTGGGCCTGGCTTTTCCATCTTTTTGTCTCAGATATGCATACTGCTGGAAAGCTCCAACACATATGCAAATACACTGAAGTCTAGGTAATAGACAATCTACATTCATTTGGTTTTTCCTGTGTGTGTGGATGGGTGACATTCCTTTGAGTGATTTCAGATCTCTTCCAAGAGGTTCTACAGTTTCTTGAGACTTGATGAATTCAGTATACATCTACCACAAAGAGGAAATGATGAAGAATCACACCATGCATAGACAATCCTTTCTTGACTTGAATACAGCCATGGATTTCCTCCCGTCCTGTGGTAAATACCTTCAGCAAATATATTTTCCTATTTTGGTTTTTTTTTTTTTACCCTTGCCTGATATTTTTTTTATCAGAAGGTTACTGAACAAAATTATTTCTGTTACATCTTCCAAGGGAACCTGAAAGTTGTTGATGTGTGATGAGAATACCTTGGATTAAGAGTGTATATGAGGTTGAGGTCTGTTGTATTCAGCTTCACTTCTTCCAAAGCCCTGACTTGGGACAGTGAACTGGACCAGGAGCTTGAGGCAAGCTCCACCCTCTGCTTCAATGCCCTGTTCTTGCAGCTCCTCTGAGTGTCCTCAACTCCTATCTCCTTGTCTTTGCATAATCATTCCTCCAAAAGTCTGTGGCTTCAAGTCTCCTTTTCTGATGCAGCACTGACTGGCCAATTGGAAATCAAGGTACTTCTGGTCCTTTCCTAAGAGCCACAATTCATGGACAGTTTTCACGCCCATATTTGTCTGTACATCATCACTTATAGAGAGTTGGCTTTGTTCCATGTTCTGGTCTCAGCTGGTCCCCATCTGAGATTATTGGTTTTAGAACCTGTCTCCTGGTCTCTCACTATCCTCATCTCCTTGAAAATCAGTCAGGCCCTGGACCCTTAACATTGTGCTGCTATAACACTCTCCATTTCAACAACTAAAGACTTTTGGCAGTCTCCTTGTGGGGACCCAGACTGAATGGAGGTGATTATTGTGGTTTTATCAACTCTGTTTCATCTGGCACCATTTTTCATATTCCCTTTTATCCAGTCCCCAGTACCGTTCTTGGAATGTAGTGAGGGCCAGTGAATGCTTATTGGCTGTTGACTGACTGCTGGGGTGTTTCCTAGAAAAGAAAAACTTGGCTGCAACATTCAGTTTGTCAATTTTAGTGAAAAGTCACTTCTTTCTCCACAAGTAGCAATAACTGACATTTATATGGCACTTTAAGTTGGCAAAGAATTTTCCATATGTTACTGACTTTATTCCGCAAAATCACTCTGTGGGAGGTAGTGCTGTTATCCCCTCTATGTGCAGTTGAGGATCAGAGAAGTCCAGTGTCACTAGGCCAGGATCATGGAGGAAGGATGCTAGCTTCTGAAAGAGGATTCAAAACCAGATCTTCCTGAATTCCCATTGAATTAACTCTTCAAGATACCTTTCAGAGATCATGATTTTTGTCTTGGAGACAGAACCTTAAAGCTAATTTCTCCCATAAGGCTTCCTGACTCTGCTCATTCACCAAATGAAGTGACAGGTATATAATTTATTTGTGACTTCTCTCATAGGATGTGCATTTGTTAACATTTTTAATTGCCTGTTGACTGAATGTCATAAATGGGAGCTTATTGGAATGATCAGAGAGGGTCCTTTAGAATAAAGTTTTCCATTCCTTCATTACCACAAATTAGTCACTCAAAAGGCATGATGGTAGAATGGACAATATACTGTAACTGGAGTTTTGGAAGACAGGATTCAATTCTCACCTCAGACACCAACTGGTATTTGACCTTCATCAAATCACTTAATCTCTTTGAGGTTCAGTTTCTTTATTCGTAAAATTACACCCATCTCAACAGGCAACACACTTAGTACAGTGGAAGGAATATTAGTTCTGCACCCAGATGACTTGGGCTCTCACATCTTAAAAATCTGCATGTCTCTGGGCAAGACAGGGATATCTGAGTGATACAGTGGATAGAATCCTGGACATGCAGTCAAGAAGACCTGAGTTCAAATCCAGCCTCAGACATTTACTAGCTGTGCAACCCTGGGCAAATTATTTAATCTTATTTGACTTAGTTTCCTCATCTGTAAAATGAGCTGGAGAAGGAAATGTCAGAAAACTGCAGAATCTTTGCCGAGAAAACCTCGAATGGAGTTACAAAAAATCAGACTTGACTAACACAACCGAATAAGAACACTTTGGGCAAGACACTTATGGTCTCTCAGCCTCGATTTCCTTAACTGTAAAATCAGATGGTTGGGCTGTGTGGCATTTGAACTCCTTTCCAGCCCTAACTATCTGAGTAAAGGATTTTGAAGATTTGTTGTGAGTCTCAAATGAGATACTTTATGTAAAACACTTTGTAAACCCTAAAGAATTATATAAATGCCAACTATTATTATTTTTTGAACTGCTATTATAGCCAACATCCTTTGCATTGACAAATAGGAATACTCTTGTTCCAAGATCTGATCTAAAGGACCAAACGATTAGCTTTCCCAGAAGAACACAATTCATTTTATTGCTTCAAGGAAGATCTCAGTCCTCCCCAGCCCATGGTAGCTACATTGATTTTTGTCCTGCTTGAAATGATTTGGCCTTTGCAAACCCCACAAAGTTCAAAATAATAATTACAGTCCTCTCTCCAGACTCACGGAGGACAGATGAAGACCATATGTTAAACCATGAGAGATGGGAGAAATTAACCAGTTTAAGAAATCTGCAAAGGGATAGTTACATAGCTGAAATCAGGGCTGGATCTACTTAAAGCATTCCTCTCATTGTTGGAGTGCTAGTGCCCTCTACTGATGATCCATCTCCCAATCCTCATGGCCTTAAAGAATGGAGAAGTTGGCCATGAACAGAGCCAATGGGAGCTGACTGGAAAGACAGAGAGGGCACATTCAACAGAATTTCTCCTTTATCACTTAGGACTAATGCCATTTTAATTCTTCAGAATGGTATTATTCCACCCAACTTAACAGATATCACCAGGCTATAGTAGCTTTTATACAAACTTTTAATTGAGCAAAAGTATGTTGACTTACTTTCTACTGATTTGGAATGAGTAATTATTAGGGAAATGTCCATCTGAAAATTACTGTTGACTGTTAAACTTTCGCGATTAGTCTTGTAAATTAAAAGAATTTCAAAGTGATAGGGACCTTAGAGATTACTACGACCCCTTCATTAACAGCTGAAAAAGCAGATTCAGAGGAATAATGAGACTTGCCCATGTCAGAGTGGGATTTTAGGTATTTATTAGTAGAGTCAAGATTTGAATAGGGCCCCATTCAAAATGGGGATTCTAAATCGGAGGTCTGTGAACTTGTTCATTGTTGTTAGAAGTTTTCATAATTGTGTTTCAGTATAATTTGCTTCCTTTGTAATTTTAGGTACTCTATTGTATTTACTTAAAAATACTACTCTAAGAGGACCTTGGGATTTACCAGATTGACAAAGGGATCTATTATATTAAAAATAATCATAGCAATGAATCTCTGCTAAGGGAACAAAACCTATTCAAATACCTTTGAACATGGTGAACATGTAAATAATTGTTTGATGAATTTCAGTAATTATTTCTGTTAAATATGAATCATTTCATCTATTCATTAAAGCAGTTTACCTAAAGTTCTCTATTAGAGAACAGTGAAATATTAGCTCTAGTCAGGAAAATATGCAAAAGTTGTAAAACCATATTCTATTATGAATCAGAACTTCACTAATTCAGGATAGCTTAATTCGTCTGAATTAGTAAAATCTCTTCATATCTACCCATTGCCGGGTTTCTAAAGTAAGCTCATTCAAGCTCCATATAATAATCTGACCAAAATTTGTACCTTCTACCCCTGCATACCTATGGTTAAAAAAGTGAATAGCCCATTAATTTATTAACAGAAGATAAAGAAATGCATTCTGGACTCAGAGTTCAAGCAGAGCAGTACTATTTTTCCCACATAGCAGTATGTATTTAGACAAATAGTTAATATATAATGGGCAAAATTTTCAAAAGATCTCTGTCTATCCTTGAAGCTAAGACTCAGGAAAAATAAGTTTGAAGTTAAGATTCTTCATGATAAAAGGTCAACAAATTCAGGGATACAGTCTCCTTTCTTTGACCTTGTTACAAAATGTCTCTCTTGGACCTTTCTGATCATCCATACAGATTACGTTACCAGTATAAGATACAGTGAATGTGCATAGTTGATATATTGTTACATCTACTACATTTGCCACCATCCTATCAGTTTATAGGAACACTAGACTTGCACTTCACATTGCATGCAATTAAACTTTATTCATCAAAGCATGGAAATAATACCCTCTTCTAAGAATAAACCGCCAACCTGAGTCTTAGAGATTCTTATAAGCTTTTGTCTTATCAGATACAGCAAGGTTCCCACTCTAATCAGCTAAAGGTGGTCTGACAAGTCTCTGTCATTTAGGCCTGTCTTCAAGAAAACACAAGCTACTTGAGTCTCAAGTGTGGGTTAACAGAATTCAGTCCTTACCATACTAGAATAGTCTGAAGATTGGGGCCTCTGATGTCTTTGTGGGTGTTCCTAAATTATTTACCATATAATTTAATTGGTAGTTTATTTCATGAATTGCTTTTTGGAGTTGTTTATAATAGTTTCCACTAGTGGTCAGCCTTGATAGAGGGTTTACATGTGTTTATCAGTTGTTTAATACATACATATTCTTGACAATATTATACCACACGAGTGCTTATCTTATTGTAAAAACAACTTAAAGGAAAAAGAAAACTTTACTCAAAACAATTCAGTAACACAATGGAAGTTGAAAGAACGATGTCAGTTATGCTAGGTTAAACTTATTTCTGTTATCTTATTCATGTACTTAAAATTATTCTCATAACATAGGAAGCAAATACAAATCAGTAGTTAATTTATTCAATGATAAAGCAATGTATTGTGCATTGTACTGAACATGTGAAGTTTACTTTTATCTGGCATCTTATTCTATGTTAAATATTATCAGCTACCTAGTAATCCATGTTTTGTCTTTCACGGGTACCAGAGTGTGGTAGGAAGAACATAGGTAGATTGACATAGTTTTTCATATAGCACAGGTCTCTGTTCTCTAAATAGGCAATGAAATCATCATGAATATTTTATAGGTCCTGGGGACTGAGTCTGAAAACATGGGCAGCAGTTTTCTGATTGTTGAGGGCAGCAAAATCCCAGTTTGTCAGGAGTCTGGGCTTCTACCTCTTGGTGGAACTCCCTACTGTTCTGTGAGTTACTTTAATGACAAGGCACATGGATGTACGGAGATGAGGAGAGTTACATTTGTTTGAAAGAATGCTATACTTTTGCTGAAAAGCATTCCTATGTTATTGTTAAGTAAACTTCCATCTGTAAAATGTCCTGTGTTCTATGAGTGTCTCACTGAATTCTACTCTCAAGCCTAAAACATGGGACTGACTTGAATCAGGCTCCATTCCAATGAGAGAAGAAAAAGCCATAAAGGAAATTTGAAAAATGTGCCTGTGTTTTCACAGATGGAAGAATGGCCATCAGAGTCACAACACACTCTCCCCTGACTACCCATAGTTCAACTCTCCATAGAACACTAGATGTTCTCAAAAGCCCTTCTCAGCTCCAGAGTTTAAGGTCTTATGGTTCTGTTCTAGAGGATAGAAGGGATAAATGAGGATGTTATCCATGAGGGACAGAACTATCAGAGAAACAGGGAAGTATCCTAGGAAGGATAACCCCACAGATAAGGTCTTTATATGTTCACCAAAGTTCAAATTATTGTTTATGAACATAATTTACTAGCATGTGCTGTATGGAATCTATATGAATCTCTTGTGTGTATCTGGTATTTTTCAGAGACTATATTTTTAAACTGGGGCAAAGAATGTAACTCCTCCCTTCCCTTCTTTTCATCCTCTTTTTCCTTCCTCTCTTCTTCCTTCCCTCCCCTCCCCTTCCCCCTTTCCTCATCTTTTCTTGTCCACTTCTCTTTTTCAGTTCTCTCTCTCTCTCTCTCTCTCTCTCTCTCTCTCTCTCTCTCACACACACACACACACACACACACACACACACACACACGCCTTGTTTAATATATTATACTGTTGTACTCAATATGTGACATTCAGTTTTTCTTAGTGTCTTATTCTACACTTATCAACTAGATAGTAGTTGCTACCTCCCCAGGGTTGTTGTGAGTCTTAAATGACATAATATTTGTAAAGTTTTTTGCAAGCCTTGAAGGGTCATCTAAATTCTAGGTATTGTTACTGCTTTTTCTCTTCTTTCTTTTCTTTTTTGACTTCCCTCTTTTTCTGTCCCATCTGTCTTTGTTTCCCTCTCTTCTATTCTCTGGTTCTATTTTTCTCTCTTGAGAGCACTTTTTGTTTCTAGCTACTCATTGAAAAATGAGGCTGCTAAAACACCCTGAAGTCTCATGATAATGAGTCTTTCATAGCACAAAAAGAACCATAAATGAGTACACTCCGTTAACACGGTCTTATCTTGGATAATCTGTCAAGGGAATTTAGTCACTGAAAAGAATATGTCATGATTCCTAAGACACACAGACATACATACATGCATTTACACCTGCATATGCACATATGTATATATGTGTATGTGTGTATATATGTATATGGCTAGAGAGAGAGACAGAGAGAGAGAGAGAGAGAGAGAGAGAGTATTAAGGGTCCCCAAGTTCCAGTTCTTTCTGCCCTGACTCTCAATTGTACTATTCTACAAAGATAGCCCCACATTTCTTTCACTTAGGAAAATCTTTTCTGAGTTTCCTCTGGTTCCTCTGACCATGTTAGCCCATGTCAAATATGTGGCATATAATGCAGATTTTTAAAAAATCTTATTAGGTATCAATCCTTTTGTTTTCTTTAATTATGAAGGAGAAGCAGTTCACTAGGGAAAGACAGATGAGTGGGGCTTCAAACAGGCAGATCTCATCACTAATTGGCAGCTTGAACTCAATTAATTTCCGATGGGACAGACCAGGTGGTCGGATCCTGGGATAGGTTTCAAAAGAAAGAACACACATTAAATATTATATATCTTCCAATCTGGCAGTCAAGGAAATTGGAGAGAGTTACAAAACAGGTTACTAGCTTATTAGTCTGTTCCAAGGCCCAGCTTTTTAATGGAGTGCACTAACAAAAGCCACAGTTGTCTCACTGCAATTGCCTTCAAAGGTCCAACTTGGAGCTTCCCTCGATAATTAAAATGAAATCTCTGATATCTACTTGGAAGCTGGAAGGTGTGTTGCCCAAACAATGGGGAAAATGTAGTCATGTTCCAACTTTGAAGACTGCATTCCGTTTTGCTATGTGCTGGGAAACGTGATCTAATTTAGCTCCTGAAGGCCTGGGGGATCCAGAAGGGAATACAAGTTCACTTGCATCTTCTCTAACTCTGTCTGGGTTGACAGTAAATGATGAAAGCCAAATGACATCAAGACTGAGGTCAATCCATTGTTGAATGTAATATTCTTGCATTGCCTGGAATCATGGCTGGATGTTGATGGTTGGAAAGACTTGTATCTGACATTAATTAGATTCATAATCCTGGGCAACCTCTCTCAATCTTACGTCCCTCATCTGTAAAATGGGAATAAGTATACTGGTGGCACTAAATTCATAGGGTTTGCCCCAAGGCTCTATACTGGGCTTTCTCTCTGTTTTTGTTGTTCTCTCTCTCTCTCTCTCTTTCTCTCTCTCTCTTTCTGTGTCTCCATCTCTATGTTTTATATATAATTATATATATGCACACATGTACATGCATGCATACATGCATACATATATGTATGTATATATGTGCATCTGTGTGTATTCCTTTTCTTAGTGACTTCACGTCCTTCCTATGGGTTTAATTTAATTATCATCTCTATAATCTTCTGAAATACAGATCAAATTCTGTCCAGAGCTTCAATCTCATATCACCAATTGTTTATTGGAAATTTCAAACTGAATTCTGAAATTTCAAATTCAATATGTCAATAAATGAATTAATTTTTTTTTCTCTCAAACTTCTCCTTCCATACTTCCCTTTTTTTGCCAATGGAACCAACATCCCTTCCAGGCTGCCAGGTTCATAACTTCAGTGTTATCCTAGACTCTTCACTCTCTCTTACCCCACATATCCACTTATTTGCCAAATCTCGCAGTTTCTACCTCCACAAGATCTTTCCCATCCAAACCTTTATCTCCACTCACCCAGCTAACCACCTTAGTTGAAGCCTTCATTACCTCTCACTTAGATTATTACACTAGTCTTTTCTTGCAGAGAGAGAGAGAGAGAGAGAATATGTTATTAGCCACTTTCTCTTGTCTCCACACGACTTGGCCATAATACATTTGTCCAGCTCCTTAGACACGCCCACTTCCACACTCTTCTATACAGCCAAGTTGACTTTCTCCTTGTTCCTCACACATGACATGCCATCTTATGTATCTTGTCCTTTGTATGAGCTTTGCCCCATGCTTCCTATGTAGTCTCGTCACCTCTACTGCACAGAAACTCTTTTTTCCTTCAAGACACTGCTCCAGCCCTGTCTTTTACACAGTCTTTCCTATTGTCCTCCTATGCTAGTACAACAACCTTGTGACTAAAAACTTTTTAAAATGTAAACTCCTTGAGATAAGTCATTATTTCCATTCATTGTCTTTTATCTCCAGTGCCTAGCACAGTGTTTGACAAAGTTTCTGAGACATAGACCTTAAATGCTTATTGATTGATTGGTTGAGATAATGTACAGAATGTGCTTTGTAATACCTGTAAGCACTAATCAAACGTCAGGAATCACTGCTATCAATGCTTCTTGAAATATTACCTCCAGCTCAGCATTGGACCATTTTTGTTTTCTAGGAAATCAAGTAGAATCTTGGAATGCTGGAGCTGGAAGGGACCTTGGAGCGCATCTGTGGCAATCCCAACAAAAGTAGATCCATCATCAGACCTCCCAATTCTTTCAGGCCCCAAAGTTGTAGTTCATCTGAGACAGGTACTTGAAATCATTAATGGCAGCAAGATGGTCTCTTATTAGCTCTCCACTTATCCTGGATATCAATTTTTTTTTATTTTTTTAACAAAAGATCTTGTTTTTTTTTCTTTTTTAATGTTTATTTATTTACTTTTAGATTTTGACATTTACTTCTACAAAATTTTGAGTTGCAATTTTTGTCCCCCTCTGGTGCCTCTCCCCACCCCATAACATCCTGCATTTGGATTACCCTTTCTCTCAATCTGCCCACCTTTCTATCATACCCCACTCTTCCCTTATTCCCATGTTTTCTCTTTTCTTGTAGGGCAAGATAGATTTCTATACCCCATTACCTGTATTTCTTACTTCCTAGTTATATGAAATAATAATTCTCAACATTCCTTTCTAATACTTTGAATTCCAACTTCTCTCCCTTCCTCCATCCCCATCCATCCACACTGAGAAGGCAACCAATTCAATATAGCTAAACATCTGTAACTTTGCAAAAGACTTCCATACAGTCATGTTGTGTAAGGCTAACTATATTTTCCTGCATCCTACCCTGCCCCTCATTTATTCTGTTCTCTCATTTGACTTTGTCCCTCCCCAAAAGTGTTTACTTCTAATTATTCCCTTCTATTAGCTCTCCCTTCTATCATCCCCCTCACCCCACTTGTCCCCTTCTCCCCTACTTTCCTGTAGTGCAAGATAGATTTTCATATCAAATTGAGTGAGCATGTTATTCCCTCCTTAAGCCATATATGAAGAGAGTAAGCTTCACTTTCCCCCCCTCACCTCCTCACTTTTCTCCTCCATTGAAAAATATCTTTCTTATCTCTTGTATGAGTGATAATTTGCCCCATTCCATTTCTCTTTCTCCTCCCAATATATTCCTCTCTCACTTCTTAATTTTATTTTTTATCAATATCATCCCTTCTAATTCAACTCAACCTGTGCTCTCTGTCTATATGTGTCTGTGTGTGTATAATCCCTCCACCTACCCAAATACTAAGAAAAATCTCAAAAGTTACAAATAGTATCTTTCCATGTATAAATGTAAACAGTTCAACTTTAGAAAATTCTTTATGATTTGTCTTTCCTGTTTACTTTTTCATACTTCTGTTGATTCTTGTGTCTGAAAGCCAAATTTTCTCTTCAGTTCTAGTCTTTTCATCAAGAAAGCTTGAAAGTCCTCTATATCATTGAATAACTATTTTTTCCCCTGAAGTATTATACTGAGTTTTTCTGGGTAAGTGATTCTTGGTTTTCATCCCAGTTCCTTTGACTTCTGGAATATCCTATCCCAAGCCCTTCAATCCCTTAATGTAAAAGCGGCCAGATCCTGTGTTATCCTGATTGTATTTCCACAATACTTGAATTGTTTCTTTCTAGCTGCTTGCAATATTTTCTCCTTGACCTGGGAACTCTGGAATTTGGCTACAATAGTCCTAGGAGTTTCTCTTTTTGGATCTCTTTCAGGAGATGATCAGTGAATTCTTTCAGTATTTATTTTGCCATCTGGTTCTTGAATGTCAGGGTAGTTTTCCTTGATAATTTCATGAAAGATGATGTCTAGGCTCTTTTTTGGATCATGGCTTTCATGTAGTCCCATAACTTTTAAATTGTCTCTCCTGGATCCATTTTCCAGGTCAGTTATTTTTCCAATGAGATATTTCATATTATCTTCTATTTTTTTCATTCTTTTGGGTTTGTTTTGTAATTTCTTGGTTTCCCATAAAGTCATTAGCTTCCATCTGCTCCACTCTCTTTTTTAAAGAACTATTTTCTTCAGTGGGCTTTTGAACCTCCTTATCCATTTGGCTAATTCTGCTTTTTAGAGCTTTCTTCTCCTCATTGGATTTTTGGACCTCTTTTTCCAATTGAGTTAGCCTATTTTTAAAGGTGTTATTTTGTTCAGCATTTTTTTGGGTCTCCTTTAGTAAGCTGTTGACTCACTTTTCAAGCTCTTCCATGGCCTGAGATCATTGTATATTTATTTTGGTGGTACTGGATGCAGAAGCCTTGACTTCTTCTAACAGTATGCATTGTTCTTCCTCATCCAAGGAGATGGAAGGAAATACTGTTCACCAAGAAAGTAACCTTCTATTGTCTTATTTTTTTCCCCTTTTGGGGCATTTTCCCATCCAATTACTTGACTTCTGAATCCTTTGTCAAGAGGAGGATCCTAGTGCTCCTCCTCATCCCATGACCATGCTCAAGGCTGAGATTCAGATCAGCTGCTCAATTCCCCCAGAGACTTTAGGCAGAGTGCTTCACAAATGAAAGCTACAGCTGCTGCCAGCACTGCTGCCCCTGCTGCTGCCACCTGGGGCTGGTGCAAGGCAGGGGGGACCCTGCTCCCCTCTCGCAGTTGTGAAAGCCCTCTTATTGATCTTTGAAGTTTTCTTTGGCACTTGTGGGTTGAGGAATTGAAGACCCTCCACTGCTGCTGCTGAGGATTCTACCCTGTAGGCCTGTTCTGGTCCTGTTCCTCCTGGTGCTGCAGCCAGAGCTGGGCTTTGCTCCACTTTGTGTCCCGTGTAATAGACGTTTCCTGATGGCCTTCCAGGTTAACTTTGGCTGGAAATCTCTTTCACTCTGTCGTTCTGTGGCTTCTGCTGCTCTAGAATTTGTTGAGATTCATTTTTTTACAGATATTTTATGGGCTGTGAGGGAAGAGATAGAGTATGTGCATCTTTCTACTCTGCTGTCTTGCCTCTGCTGGTATCAATATTCTAGTAATCATTTTTTATCTGTCTCTAATAGAAAGTCATTGGTTTTGGAGAGAGAATAGAAATATAACGTTAATTGAAAGGTTCTGCCTTCTTTCTGTTGTCAGTTCTCATTGACCTATCCATGCCAAGTCAAGGGCTTATCCTGTCTTTGATCCTCCTCATTCTTCCACTAAAGCTAAAAACTAAAACACCACCAATAACAAAACAAAAACACTTTTGTTGTGCTTTGCTTCTCTCCCAAGCCTCAGTTCCTTCTGATATTTAGTATTATTGAAACAATTTTTGCAGTACCATACCACACTTTAATATTGATCCTCTGTTATGTGTCTTTGGTTTCATCTTCTATACATTTCTATTTTAAAAATATTAGCTGGTTCGATGAGTTGGAAGACAAGGAACTGTTCTTGTTTCCAAGAGATTTACATTCTACTCAAAGAGGGAATGGGGGGGGGCATAAATACATTGACAAGTCAATAAAAAAGATAATAAAACTACATATTTAAATAAACTTTGGACTAAATGATCTTTGTGGTCACTACTATGCAAAACTTATGATTCTATTATACTAATCTACTAGAATTTATTTTCCTATTCTTTCCAAAGTGCTTATAAAGCTGCAATTTGATGGTTAATGTTCTTGAATGCAACAAAGACCAATGAAAGATTTGTGTTCTTTCCCTGATTATACCATTTTGTTTAACCATACCTGGACATCTGGTATACTGACAAGAAGTCTCCATTGATCAATGTGTCAGGGCCACTATAACTAAAAGGGTACTTTTTGAAGAGCAATAAGAGATTTTCCTACTCCATTTCATTCCCCATCTACTAAAGGGCTAAATTCAAGGGCACAAGCAAGGACATCAATTGGTTAATCAAATAACTCTACGTTTCTTGAAAAGGAAAGGAAATTGTTGTTGAGGAATCAGACTTCTACAGAGAAATCAAGGAAAGTTTCTTTTTAGACAAAGATATTTCATTGAGCTCATCATTTCTTATACCACAGTAGTATTCCATCACAATCATATAACACAACTTGTTAAATCAAGAGAAGATTATATAAAACAAAAGCAATAATGTTTTTTGAATGGCTTTGAGCAAATAAGTAATTTTGATTATAAATACCCAAATTAGCTATGAAGGATATATGAAGAAAGGTACTATTGTGGGATCTCTTTCAGGAGGTGATCATTGCCTTCTTTCCATTTCTATTTTACCCTTTGGTTCTGGGATATGAGGGCAGCTTCCTTTATGGTTTCTTGAAAGATGATGTCTAGGTTGTTATTTTGATCATGGCTTTCAGTTATTCCAGCAATAGTTAAATGATTTCTCCTTGATCTATTTTACAGATCAGTTGCTTTCCCAATGAGTTATTTCATATTTTTATTAAATTTTTTCATTCTTTTAATTTTAGTTGTTTCTTGATGCCTCATGGGGCTATTAGCTTCCATTTGCCCAGTTCAACTTTTTAAAGAGTTCTGTTCTTCAGTGAATTTTTTTTTACCATTTCCCCCTTTTAGTCAATTCTGCTTTTTGAGGATTTCATGGTTTTATTGGATTTTTCTGCCTCTTTTACCTTTTGACTCATTTTGTTGTTAAAGGTTCTATTTTCTTTACTATTTTTGTGCCTCCTTTACCAAACTGTTGATTCTTTTTTCATGATTTTTTTACATTACTGTCATTTCTCTTTCCATTTTTTCCTCTACCTCTCTGTCTCTCCCTTTTTACTTTAAACAACTTTTTCATCTTTTCAATAAATTCTTTTGTGACTTGAGACCAATTAATAATTTTCTTTGAGGCTTTGGGTATGACTATTTTGACTTTGTTGTCCTCTTCTGAGACTGTGTTTTTATCTTACCTGTCACCATAGTAACTTTCTATGGTCAGTTTTTATTGTTGCTGTATGCTCATTTTTTCAAGCCTATTTCTTGACTTTTAACTTCATGTAAAAATTGGGCTCTGTTCCCAGGGTAGAGGTAGCTCTGTCTTTGTCTTGAAACTCAAGTTGCAAGTTTTTGGTGTTGTTGTTTTCAGAGGTAGTTCTAGGGCACTGTAAATTTTCATTTTTTTCCAAAGTGAGATGATCTAAGGAGATGTGTAGTCACTTCTCTACTGGACTGTGCTTTGATTTGTGAGTGACCATAAACACTCTTCTCTACCTTGCAATTGTGAACAGGGCCCCTGCTCCCCTGCAGTCAAATACTCTAGTGTTCTTTACTCTGGGACTATGAACTTGGAATCACTTATGCTCAGTGCAACAGAGTTCTGCACCCAGTGTGAGCAAAGGGTTGTAATCTCCTTCTTGCCAGTTGTCTGACTCCCTTATCATCTGTGGAATGAGCAACTGAAAGTTGCTCCTGCTGATTCAGTCACTCCCAAGGCATGCTGCTGGCTTGTCTGGGAGTTGGCTGCAATGAATTGTCTCCACTCTCACCCCAGTGAGACAGACCTTTCTTGAAGACCTTCTAAGTCATCTTGGATGGGAAATATTTTTTACCTCATAGTTTTGCTAGTTCTGCCATTCCAGGATTCATTTTGAGGCATCATAAAGATGTTTGAAGGGAAATTTGGGACAGCTCACATAAATCCCTGCCTTTCCTTTGCCATCTGGGCTCTGCTTTTTATGTTCCCTATTATGTATTTTTCTGGCAAAATTGGTGCCTTTTCCCCTGGGGCTTTTATCAAATGTCTAAAATAAATATGGTCTAAGTGGCTTACTTGTACCCTTTCAATCTGGACAATTTAATGGTGGAGAGAGCAGATATTTTATAAAGCATCTTTCAATATCTTCAATGTTTCCTCTCATTTCCCTTTCCCTTTTCTTCATTCCTCCTCCTTCTCCTCTATTCCTCCTCCTTCCCCTCCATTCTTCCTCCTCCTCCTCTTCCTTCTTCTCTTTGTTCAGGAGAAAGAATAAATACTGGATATAGAATAATAAGACATGGGTTAGAAGTGCCTCTTCTCTCTTCATTCTGATGTTGTCAGGAAAATCATGTAGTACCCATCAACTTCAATTTTCTGGTCTATAAAATGAGTTTGTTATTACTTCCCCAACTTATCTCACAATTTAATAATGCTTAACTTAGGTGATGCATATAAAAACTCTTTGTAATAATGGAGTACAAAAAATGTAAGTTATTACTAATATGAGAATTTATAGCAAATATAGATGTTCTTATAACAATTTCATGCCCATCCATGGCAAAAACTATGCTCTAAAAACTGCCTCTTCCTCCTTAAGCAGGTTGATCCTCAGAAAGCAGATGTAGACTTTTGACAGGACAACCTCTACTAAAAATAAGCTGACATGTTACAAAAGATTTCTAGTCATGTGAAAGGTCCCAGTTATCAGAACCAAGTTAAATATTAATCATGAGATTATCAGATAAGATAAATTAATACTGGACCCAGATGAGTTAGCATGTTCTCTATGCAGGAATATTTCAGCAGTTGCAAATATCTACTTATAAAAATATTATTTCTAAAATTTATACAATGTTTCTTTTATCTTCCTTTTTGGTCATTCTTTTCTAGAAGCATTTCTTTATATTTTCTTAGTCAATCTTATTGAATGTAGGGGGAGAGAAGAAGAAAGGCAGGCAGAGCAGAGGAAAGAGAGGGAGATGAAATGAAGGGAAAGACACAGAAGTAAGAGAAGGTGTCAGAGAAATCAGAAGATCCTAGAGATAATCTAATGCAATCACTTAATTTTTCAGATAATGGAGTAAAGGCTCTGGGAAGGATGAGAGGACCAAGGTCACAACAGTAAACAGTGGCAGAATCCAGGTTCTCTTTCTTCAGGTACAAAACTTCTCAATTGCATCATCATGCAGATGGGCAGGCAGCCTTCTCAGATTCTGATATTTGAACTTAGCTAATTCAGGGACCTCAGAAATCATCTCATCCAGATCCCTTATTTTAAAAAAAGAAAATGGGTCTAGGGGAGGTGAAATGCCTTGCCAAAACATTAAACAGTAGAGCAGTGATCTGACCATTTGTCCACTGTCTCCTGCTTTGATGCCACATACCTCCTTCCCTCCCCATTATAATAGAATCAACAAAGAATTCTGTTTTAGAGCCAAGATGGCAGAGTAGAAAGAAGTACATATGCTTAGCTCTTACCCCTCAGCCCATAAAATACCTGCAAAGAAGAACTTTCAACAAATTCTTGAGCAGCAGAAGCCCCAGAACAATGGAGTGGAGGAGATTTCTATCCCAGAGGGACCTGAAAGATCGATGGGAAAGGTCTGTCCTGCACTGGATCAGAAGAAGAGCCTTGGCCACATAGCATTGAGAGGAGCAGATTCGAGCAGGCTTCAAGGACAGAATCTCCGGCAGCAATGCAGGACCTTAAACCCACAGGTGCCAAAGGTCAGTGAGAGAGTCTTTTCGGCTGGCCAAGAAGGGAGAGAGGTGTCCCCATAACTCAGACCCCCTCAGGAGGCATCAGAGGAGGCAGCAGCAGAGAGGCATTCCCAAAGCAGGCAGTAGCCCAAATCCACTGTTGAAGGTCTCATGGCAAATGCCCTGAGGGAACTCAACGCTGTGTGGTGGCCCTGCCCACTCCTGAGCAGCTGATCTTAAACTCACACTGAATAGCAGCCCCACACCTTGCTGAAAACCCCTGAGGCTTGGGAGCAGCTCCTTTAAATCTCAGCCCCCAACTGCTGGCTTGGTGGAACTAGAGGCCAGGTGGTTGTCGAAAGGAAACTCAGAAGTCAAGTAACTGGCTGGGAAAATGAATTTTTGGAAAAAAATAAGACCATAGAAGGTTATTTTCTTGGGGAACAGGTATCTCCCCCCCATCCTTTCAGATGAGGAAGAACAAGGCATACCGTCAGAGGAAGTCAAGGCCTTTGCCTCCAAAGGGAACTTAAATTGGACTCAGGCAATAGAAGACCTTAAAAAACAAGTTAGCCTCTTACTAAAGGAGGACCAAAAAAATGCTGAGGAAAATAACAGCTTTAAAAAGAGGCTAACTCAATTGGAAAAAGAGGTCCAAAATACAATGAGGAGAAGGAGGTTTTAAAAATCAGAATTAGCCAAATGGAGGAGAAGGTTCAAAAGCTCACTGAACAAAATAATTCACTAAAAGAGAGAATTGAGTTCAGGGAAATTAATGACTATGAGTTAAACCAGGAAGTTAGTAAACAAAACCAAAAATTTGAAAAAAATAGAAGATAATGTGAAACAACTCATTGGAAAAACAACCGACCTGGAAAATAGATCCAGGAGAAACAATTTAAAAATTATTGAACTACCTGAAAGCCATGATCAAAAAAAGAACCTAGACATTATCTTCCATGAAATTATCGAGGAAAACTGCCATGATGTTATAGAATCAGAGGGCAAAATGGATATTGAAAAAATTCATCATTCACCTCCTGAAAGAAACCTGAACAGAGAAACTCCTAGGAATATTGTGGCCAAATTTCAGAGTTCCCAGATCAAGGAGAAAATACTGCAAGCAGCTAGAAAGAAACAATTTGAGTACTGTGGAAATACAATCAGGATGACACAGGATCTGGCAGCTTCAATTTTATGTGGTCATAGGGCTTGGAGTGGGATATTTCAGAAGTCAAAGGAACTGAAATTGAAGCCAAGAATCACCTACCCAGCAAATCTGAATATAATACTTCAAGGGAAAAAATGGTCATTCAGTGATATAGATGACTTTCAAGAATTCATGTGGAGGAAAAGACCAGATCTGTATTTAAAAATTTGACTTCCCAAGACAAGAATCAAGAGAAGCATGAAAAGGTAAACAGAAAAGAAAAGTCATAAAAGACTCTCTAAAGCTGAACTGTTTACATTACTACATGGAAAGAAACTATTTTTAACTCGAATCTTTTCTCAGTATTTGGGTAGAGGGAGAGATTGTACACACACACACACACACACACACACACACACACACACACATACACACACACACACACACATGCACATAGATAGATAGAGAGTACCAGGTATGTTATATCAAAAAAGATGATATCCACACACAAATAAAATAAAATAAAAATTAAGGGGTGAAGGATGAAAATTCAGGGAAGAGAAAGGGAGTAATCGAATGGGGCAGGCCATAACTCATAAAAGAGATAAGAAAAATCTTATTCAAAGGAGGATATGGGGAGAAGGGGAGAGGGGGAAAAATAAAGCTGCTCTCCCCATGTGTGGCTGAAGGTGGGAATAACATGCTCACTAAATTTGATATGAAAATTTATATCACACCACAGGAAAGTAGGAGAGGAGGTGACAAGTAGAGCAAGGGGAATGTTAGAAGGAAAGGTAAATGGGAGAAGGGAGTCACTAGAAATAAACACTTTTAAGAAGGGACAAGGTCAGTTGTAGGGGGGAAAAGTAAGGGGGGATAGGTTAGGTCAGAAGCAACATAATTAGTGTTATACAACATGATTATTATGGAAGTCTTCTGCAAAACAACAAATATTTAGTCTGTATTGAATTGCTTACCTTCTCAGTAGGGCTGTGGAGGGAGGGGGTGAGGGAGAGAAGTTGGAATTCAAAGTATTAGAAAGAAATATTGAGAATTTTTTTTGCATATAATTGGGAAATAAGAACTACAGGGATAGGAGTATGGAAATTTATCTTGCCCTGCAAGAAAAGAGAGAAGATGAGGGTAGGAGAGGGGTGGGGTGTGATGGAGGGGAAGGTACATTGAGGGAAGGAGTAATCAGAATGCAAGGTATTATGAAGCAGGGGGAGGGGAGTGATGGGGAGAAAAATTGGACATGTTACAAAATGAGGTAAAAGCAATTAGTATTAAAACAATAGACTGAATTAATTACTAAGAACAAATCAATGACATCATTAGTTTGGAGAAAAGAATTTCAGTATAAATTTCCTAGAGGAAGGTAACCTCATGTAAAATTTGGCATTGATGGAAAAAGTCAAGGTTTTAATGGTAATTTTGATTTTGTGATTGCCATTTAATCAGGAACTAGAACATGTATAGAAAGGCATGTAAGCCACTTAAGACTTGCCTCAAAAGATGTTCCTTAGCCAAAGTGAAATTATAATCATATTTGAAACCTGGTTATTGGAACTTGCCATTTTTAGATACTATGGGATTATTAAGTGACTGTTCTTCTGAGTCTAACTCCAGGTATGCGTAACAAGAAAGGCGATCTGAGCCTCCAATCCATGATGCCAGTAGGCTCATAAGATGCTGGTATGAACTGCAAAAAGTGATCTCATGGGAAGGGTGGGAGAGTGGCTGTTCAGCCTGGGCTGAGATGGGATTCTCCCGACTCAATTTCCCCACTGACACCTGGCAGACTTTAAGCCTGACTGAATGCAAGTAGACAATCTAATCCTGCCTGGAACTGACATGAAGTTGGGGAGATACTGTATCCCTGCAATGTCCTTACTATTGGTGGCAAGTTCCTATAGTCAAAAGGTTTGTAAACCAGATCTATTCAAATATAGATTATGGGTAGGGGAATATCCAAGGTTGTCTAAAATTAAGCTATTCCACATAGGACTTTAGACCAACAACAATAAGTTAGGGTCCTTTAATTCTTAGTAATACTGTGGAGACAAGTAGGTCAAGAGCTTATGAAGTTAGCAACATATATATTATCTGTGTCTCAGTTGGTTAATGTTTAAAAAAATTCTTTTGTGGTTCATATTGTAAATGCTTTAAAAAGAAATATCACCTGACCAAAAGTTTGAATTGCTTTATCTGTTATAAACTGTGTTAAAAATAAATTGAGAAAAAGAATTCTGCTTTAATCTCTGGATATTTTAATAAGTTAATATCATTTCTTTTACATGTGCTAAAAGGAGAGTCTTAGGAAGGATAAAATTCTGTCTGGCATTTAATGAAACTAGGTTTCCTCATTAAATATCCAAAATGAAGTATATCATGATGAAAAACATCCACTGTGAAGGATTATATGGAGCAGCGAGTGCTAGAGGTACACACAGAAGTGTGTGCAATCATCTGTTACCCTTTCCCTTCCTTCCTTTTATTACAGAGAGCAGCAGGCTATCATGGTTAGCCAAGCATACACCAGAATGAATGAGTGAGTGAGTAAATGAATGAATGAAAGGAAATTATTTCATTTTATTGTAGAGAAAGACAACATAATTTAAATAGTGGTGTTTAGATGTAGGAAAGGATCTATAGTATTAAATCTAACAACAGATTTTGTTAAGTTTTCTTTAGGCAATGGGTTATCATTCTTTTGCATTGTAGTCACTATTAGAGTAGATGCCATGAGACATATATTTTGGGCTAATTAATACAATGATATGAAACTTAAAATACTACTGTACAATTCTATATTATCTGATTTTGAGCCAGAAGATCTGGGTTCATATAGTAGCTCTTGCAATTAAAACCTGAGTAACCAACAGCAAATGGTTTCACTTCTCTAAGGAATCACTTTCCCCATTTGTAAAACAATGGGCTTGTATAAAATGATCTGTTAGATTCCATTCATGTATAAACCCACGATCCTGCAAATGGATTGGAAAATAAATGGGGAAAAAGGCTAAAATGGTGAGATTAAGTTATTTTCTAGATCTAAAGTCCCAAGCAGTCCTGATGAAGGAGCAGAAGAATGATAAGAGCCTGCTACTGCCTCCCTACTACACACTGTTGTGTTTCAAAAGAAAAAAAAAGGTCATAGTTTGTCAATTAGGTTTAAATATTATGGGAAGAGGGAATAAAATTCCTGCAATTAAAAGCAAACATAAAAAGCATTTTGATTTCAAATAAATTATTACCTTTATTTATGAGATTAGTTTATAAAGATGAATATTTATCGTAAAACTGCCAGGAGGCAACACCTGAGCCAGCTTTTAATGTTTAATTCCCCAGTGCTTCTGAAATAAATGCCCCGTCATCTCCTAAAAGCTTCTGAGATCAATTCTTCTTTTCATCTTGTTCAATGGAAATGAAAGAAGGATGGTCGGCAAGCACAGCTTGGGATCTCCTGATGGCCTTTGATCCTTTGTCTTCAGATTTTTCCTTTGGTCCTGCCTACCACCAAGAATAAACCCACCAGGGTTGATTTCATCTTTAGATTTTTTTTGATTAAGTATGAAATAAGCAACTCAGTTTGCATGCCCCCTCAGTTTGCAATGCCTCAGCATTGGGCTGCCCCCTCTGCTCTGCCCCTCCATACCCGAACACTTGCACAGATCCTCAGAGGATCCGGGATATTGTGGGTAAGGACATTGTATCAACCAGTGTAGAATCAAATTCATTCAAACCTATTCATCCTATGAGATGTTCATCCGTGCCCTCCATCATTCCTTCACTAATAATCCACACATTTGTCTCTGACTTTTCATTCTTTTGCGAATACCAACACAGCATTTAGACTGCCCACATGTGGGCTCTCATAATGGCAGTTTAAGGTCCGTAAAGGGGCACCTAGGTGGTGCAGTGGATAGAGCACCCTACCTGAAGTCAGGAAGACTCTTCTTCCTAAGTTCAAACCTGGCCTCAGACACTCACTAGTTGTGTGACCCTAGACAAGTCACTTAACCCTGTTTGCTTCAGTTTCCTCATCTATAAAAAGAGCTAGAGATGAAAACAGCAAACCACTCTAGTATCTTCAAAGGGGTCATGAAGAGTCACACATGACTGGACAACAAAAAAGCTTGTAAAGTATTTTACATATTCTGTTTCCTTTGACTCAACAACCTTGAGAGGTATGTGCTATAGTTACCCCATTTTACAGACAAGGAGATTGGGGCTTCAAGAGTTTGAAGGACCAGTCCAGGATCACACAACCAATCAATGTCTGATGCAGGATTCAAACACAGATTATCGTAACTCTAAATTCAACGATGTATTCACTATGCCACTGATCTGATCAGTCTGTGTTCTCTTCAGAGCACACACCATCTTAACGTAGAGTATAGTGATATAGAACTAGAATATAGATATTAATGACATAGAATAGATAAAGATAGATGTATGTAGGTGGATGTAGGTGGACATAGACAGATGTAGAGATAGAAATAGGTAAATGGATAGATAGATAAATTATGTAAATGTAGATATAGGTATAGGTATACGGAAAACTAGGTGGCACAGCAGATAGAGTAAAGGGCCTGCAATCAGGAAGACTCATCTTCCTAAGTTCAAATCTGTCCTTAAACACTTACCAGCTGTGAAATCCTGGACAGGTTACTTTTAATTAATTGATTGATTCTGTATCTCAACCAAAGAGACTTTCTTATCTGATAAAAGTATCAGGGCAGCCCAATACCTGAGTAGTTACATTTATGAAGATTGAGGAGCATGGGAACCCCCTTATATGTGTAGATACAGGGTGTTCCAAAAAGTCTAAGTAAAGTTTTAAGCTATCAGAGTTAAAATAGCTTTATAAGAGTGAATAACTTCATGAAGAAAGGAGATTTTAAGCTTGTAGATACATTGAGATTTTCTGCACACCCTGTTGACATGTGTGTTACATATATAAATGTCTATCTTATTCTTCTATAATTTTCATTTCATCATGAAACTGCAAAGCTGTCATCCCCTGTAAAACATCATGTGCAAAAGTCTATCTGTTCCATTTTCCTCTTCTCAGTACATATTGCTTTAATGTATATTCATAGATTAATCATTTTCTATCAGTTCTTAATTCTACATTTAGGAACACTTAGGTGGTGGGTAGAACATTGCACTTAAAGCTAGAGAGACCCATAGTTAAATCTGGTCTTACTTACAAGATGGGACTGGCTAAGTCCCATATTCTTTCTCAACTTCAATTTCATCATTTATAAAAGGAGCTAATAAACACAGGGCTGTGATGAGGGTGAATCAAGTTTATATATATATATATATATATATATATATATATATATATATATATATATATATATATATATATATATATTACTCTCTGTGTGTTTTTATATCTCTCTGTATCTGTGTTTCTGTCTCTCCATATGTGTGTATACGTGTGTGTGTGTGTGTGTGTGTGTGTAATCTTGATTGCATACATATGCATATATAAAATGTATAAATATATGTTACACATTATATATGGTGTACAGATAAAGATAGACTGACAGAGAGAGGTGGGGTAGAGGAGAAGGGGAAAGGAGGATGGAAGGCTATGATTATTTCCTCCTGAGAATTTTACATTCACAGGCCATTTTCAGAATTAAGAGAATGAGTTTAGGTTGGTTGTTTATTCAAGCAATAGACGCTTTTTAAAGACTGACCATGGAGATCCTGGTAACATTACTTCTGGAATAAAATTTTCCAGGCACAAAATTTGTATTTATTTAATCACAGTTGAGATACATTTCATGTGCCAGTACTAGAATAGCATCCAGACAAACGTCAGGGCCGAAGTCAAACACCAGCTAATGTTAGCATTATCCATAATGGTATGGCTAATGTCAATTTGTAACTGGGGAGGGGGGAGGGGAGGTATGAACAATCAACTCATTGCAACATTGTTGGAATGGATCGAATTGTTATCTTTCCAGCTGTGGATGACATTGCTATAGTTAGCTTTGTTTTCTTGGCAGAGGCATAGCTTCCTGGCCCGAAAAGTTTTCCTTTGCTTTATATCATTAGCCATGACAGGGTAAGATAACCAAATCAACTCTCAAATATCCACCCTCAGATCCTACTTTCACCTTCTTCTTGGAAAGGCTACAATCTGTTGTTTAACTGCTTTGTGGATATTCTCATCAGCATCATGTTTTTCTTAACTTCATACACAGTCTGATATTTAGTGAGAACTAGAAAGAGGGACTTGTTTAATCCAAACATTTAGTTGTCCTTTCTCTATAAAGACAGTAAGTTTACAAAGGAAGAGAGAGTCAATATTCTACGATAATGAGCAGTGATACAGTCCATGGAATGGAGCAACAAAGGACTTGGTCAGTAAACATTTATTAAGCTTCAGCTGTGTTCCAGGCATCATGCCAAGCTCTGGGGAAACAATGAAAGGCAAAAGATAATGCCTACCCTCAAAGAGCTTGCAATCTATTCCTTCTTATTAGTGGGAAAAGACAAGCAGATCGATCTATTGATTCTCCTAAGGCAGAATTTCATAGTCAGCTTCCCTGGAAATTCTGGAAATTTCCAGGATCTCATAAACATTCACATTCAGATATAAGCAAAACAAAGAATCTGACTTTTTTATTCTCTACTCTTTTTAATTATTCTTGCCACTACTTAATTTTGATCAAAATAACTTAGTTTTCAGCTTTGAAAATAATAATCTCTACCCCCTTGATATTTCACTACCTTAACCTCCTAATTGCCATTCCTGATACACTTTAAGCAAGAATATTTTCTGCTTGTGAATTGTCACTGTCTGTGGGAGAAAGTAATAGCTCTGTGTTAATTTGATCCACCATGAATTAATTCTATGTAACATCCATTGAACAGAAATTTATTAGGCAACCATTATATGCAGGGCATTTTATTAGACACTGGATTAAAAAAAAGTCATTGCCATTTTCTTCAAGGAGTTTTATTTTATTGTCAGTTTTGATTAATATGACTAAAAGGCCAAGTTCTTCCTCTAATTCTTCCTTTGTTGACTCATTCACCATCACAATTACATAAAGTATTACATACTCTCAGTTGCTGAAATTGACTTTGGCTACAAAGTAGCCACTAGAAAATGTAATTTTATTGTGTTCTCTCTTATCTCAGAAGAATGGGATGGTTGAGTGAATGAATGAATAAATGAACGAAACATACTATATTCTAGGCACTGTGTAAGGAAATGGGAACACTGATTGCAGGATCTCTTCTGGTCTCATTTCTCTAATTAGTCACAGTTGTCCTATCTCAAAAATAAAAGTTGTGGTTGATATATGGATTTAAAGGTTGCAAAGACCTTTACATACGTGTCTTACTTGATCCTCACAACAACATGGAAAGTGGTGACAATTATCATTTCATTTTATAGAGGAGGAAACTGAGGCCAAGCGAGATTGACTTTCCAGTGGTCACATAATGTGAGGCTATGGCCAGATTTGAACTCTCTTTCCTTCTGTTTCATACCCGTCCCCAGCCAGGATTGATGGATTCAAGAATGTGTTCTGTCTCAAAGAAATATTGTTATCTTCTACTTGCCCTGGGAAAAGTTTATTGAAAGAAATTAGATAGAAGTCTTTAGGCCAGTAGGCAAGCTCAAATATCATATTGCCAATTGGGAAAGGATACTGAAGATGGCATGTGAGATAATATTGCTCAAAACCATCCATCATAGTTCTTTGTACAATTTTACATATGCATTTGTTTTCCAGCACAGTGTTGTTTTGACCAGGTAACTCTCTTCATTTGGCAAGTAAGTCAAAGGTTTGCTTGTTAAGATTTGACTCATTTGGTCTTCTTGTTATGGTAATTAATTTATATTGTTTTCACATATGGATGAAGTTATTATAATCCCTTGTGATGTCATTTCTGTTGCCCATTTCGTATTTCTTTTCAAATTTTAATTTAATTTTAATTTTATTGAATTTTGTAAAATTTATTTTTTTAAAAAGTTTAATGTCTTTTTAAATTATCAAGAGCTTATTTAAATAATATATTAATATTATATGTTACCATTGTATGTTATTTAAATAATATCTTAGCATTGTATGTTATAGTTATTGGCAACGTCATTTTGGTTTTCCATTCCCCATTTTGCAAAAAAAGAAAAATCAACTTGTTGTTTAAACAATTCTGGGCCAAATTTTCTTAATCCTTTTCTCACTACTATTCTTATTCCTTTTTGCTTTAAATTCTCATTTTAGTTCTAATGAGTCAATAGTCTAACTTCATAGACAGTTAAGGTAGGGATAACTCCCACATTCATAATATGTCGTTTCTTGTATGCTAAAAATCTAATCAATTTCATTTGTGGGGTGTGTGTGTGTGTGTGTGTGTGTGTGTGTGTGTGTGTGATGTTACTTGTTGTTAACTCAATCGAATGACCAACAAGCTTTTAGCTGGAGAAAGGGTTTGCCATGTAAAGGCTTCTTTAAAATCTCCAAGTATTTGGCTTTTTTCTTTTCTTTTGCCTTATCTGTAATTCCCAAATATTTTTCTCCATCTTCATCTTTTGTTACCTTTGAATTGAATTCACTAAGCATCAGAAAGAATGTATACTGATTTAGTTTGGAAAGTCTTATTAAAGTCTTCATAGAAATTCTCTACCATGTCATCCTTGGCGATTAATGTTGACAAATAAGGTGAACTGATTTTTGTAGGACTCTTAAAAATATTTTTCATTAAGACAGGAATACTTGGTGATTAAATGTCCAATGAAACTCCGTTCTTTGCCTCTTCAAATGGTACCTGAGTTATCTTTCCATTTAGCTGCTCCTTCTTTTTTTATTATAAATTTTAATAGCGATAATGTCAAATCAATATTATTTAACTCAACTTTTGGTATGTTCATTCATTTGTCTTTGGACAAGGATCTCACAATTATACTACCAAGAGTGAAATTAAAATATATTGTTAATCTAAAAACTGTGATGTTCTACTCCATCACCATTGCTTTTGAAGTAGAAATGAGATGAACATCACTGAGGACATTTTCCCCTTTCTTTCATGGATTACCATTGACAAAAAAAATGTTTATTTGGCCAATTGACTATTGACAGATCTCCCCATGATGAGCTAGGCTGGTCCTGGGATCATATTGAAAGTTTTTTGCAGATAGAACCTGCTACGGATTGTATTTCATTTTTACAGTCTTCAGGAACCTAGGGTCACTTCCATACCATAATTGGATCACTTGTGTGCATAAGCATAAATTAAATAGGAAAATAAAAATTGAAATAGCTAGGAAGGAAAAATTTAAAATGGGAATTGAATGGATTGTCTGGAAAACGGAAAACAAACATTTCCCAAAAGAAATGGAATGCCAGAGGCTATAAAACTCTGGTCTACCAAATGCCTGACATTGTACACAAGAATAAGGTACAAATGGGTACATGGTATAGGTATAAAGGCTGATACTATTAAAAAAATTAGGGGAGCAAGGGATAGTGTATTTGTCAGATTTATGGGGAATGGATAAATTTATGACCAAACCAGAGATAGAGAACATTATGAAGTGCAAAATGGATAATTTTGATTACATTAAATTGAAAAATTTTTGCACAAACAAAGCTTTTGCAACCAAGATTAGGAGGAAAGCAGAAAACTGGAACTAGTGTCCGTGATAAAGGCCTCATTTCTAAAATATTTAGAGAACTGAGTCAAATTTACAAGAATATAAATCATTTCCCAATTGATAAATGGTAAAAGAACATGAACAGGCATTTTTCAGAGGAAGAAATTAAAGCTATCTATAGTCATATGAAAAAATGCTCTAAATCACTATTGATTAGAGAGATACAAACCAAAACAACTATGAGATACCATATCACACCTATCAGACTGGTTAACATGACAAAACAGGTAGATGATAAACGTTGGAGAAGATACGGGAGAGTTGGAACACTAATTCATTGCTGATGGAGTGCATTTAGGTGATCCAACCATTCTAGAGAACAATTTGGAACTATGCCCAAAGGGCTACAAAAATGTGCATACCCTTTGACCCAGCCATAAATCTTCTAGGGCTGTATCTCAAAGAGATCATATAAATAGGAAAAGGTCTCCCATGTAAAAACGTATTTATAGCAGCTATTTTGTTCTGGCCAAGAATTGGAAATCAAGGAAATACCCATCAACTGAGGAATGTCTGAACAAGTCATGTTACATGAATGTAGTGGAATGCTATTGTGCTATCAGAAATGATAAAAATCAGATAAACCTGGAAATACTTATATGAACTGATGCTGAATGAAATGAGCAGTACCAGGAGAACATTATACACAGTCACAGCCACAGTGTGTGAGAACTGTTTGCGATAGACTAAGCCCTTCACAGCAATGCAAGAGCCTAAAACATTCCCAAAGGACTCTCAAAGCAAAATACCATCCACATCCAGAGAAAGAACTATGGAATTGGAACACAGAATGAAGCAGACTATTTTCTCTTGTGTTATGTTTTGGGTTTTTTTGGAGTTTTTCTCATGATTTCTCCCATTCATTTTAATTCTTCTATGCAATATGACTAATGTGAAAATATGTTTAATAAGAATGTATGTGTAGAGTCCATATAAGATTGCATGTCATCTTGGGGGAGGAGGGGAGAAAGAGGGGGAGAAAATGTAAAACTTACAGAAGTGATGATTATAAACTGAAAACAAATAAATTAATTAAAAAAGAAAAATATGGTGTACCAGACTTGTACCAGGATCAGCAATACCCATCAAGAACTCATGATCTGAACACCTCTACAATTCCTGGCTCTTTACCACTCACTCTGTGCCACACTCAAGTAGCCTGGTGCAGTTCTCTGATTCCTGTCTATTGTTTTATCTACCTGTCTACTGTGAGACTTCCTTTGAAACTTCTCGTGATGGCTACTCCACTCAAAAAACAACCATCCAAAGCCAAGCACAAGACCACAGGAACTCAGATGTTTATCAGTTCCCTATGATGTGGTCAATGCCAAATCCTCTTGGATTAGGTATCCCAGGACTGGGACACAGTCTTACTTTATGTCTCTCCTCACAATTAGCATGGAGTTATTTTCCCTATAGGTGTTTGCTGAATTTATAGGTGAAGGTGTTGAATGAATACAAATGCCTCCAAATTTGCCTTTCTATCTTGTGTGTTAGGAAACACTCAATTTGCTCATTCACACAAGATGAATAAGACATATTCAGTCCTAAATGAATCACTCAGCTGTACCCTAGAGACAAAAGAATTAATGCCATTTTTGGAAGAGCTTGAATTACATGAAGAAGATGGCAACCTGCTTCATGTAAGCTTTCATCAATGATACAAAAAAAATTTATGATACCTAGATTCCAATCCTTGCATTGTCTTCAAGATTCTCAAACCAGCAATCATTTCATTCTCATGCCTTTTTAGCATTTTTTTTTGTTTTCATTTTTTTTTGGAGAGAGGAAAGCCAAGTGATTGGGGTTAAATGACTTGCAAAATGTCACACGGCTAGTGTCAGGTGTATGAGGCTGGATTTGAACCCATATCCTTCTGACTCTAGGGCCAGTGCTCTATTCACTAACCCACCTAGCTGCCCCTCAACATTTCTTACCCAGAAATAAAGACTAGGGTACATAAGGCAGTTTCTATTTTTTGCAGGTAATTCATGAGTTGGATTGTGGTATGTAAGCCAATAGTCAATGACACTTTTTCTATTTTGCATACATGCTAGAGTTTCATTCAGCTTTCTTGAAGCTATGGTTTGGTTGTTCATTAGGATGATGACATTCAATTTCTTTTTCTTTCTTTTCATTGGGCTTCTTTGACTACACTGATGACCAGAAATTTTCCAAATCCTAGTTTGTTAGAGTTTTCCTCTCATCTAATTGCTTTGTTCTTTGATTCTCTTTAGTATAGTTTTTGATCGATGGAGAAATCTTTATTTTGTTCTTTGTAACAGTTTGACTCCTTAAATCACCTTTAGATCTTCACTCTAAAGTACTGATTTAGGTCATCAGGAATTTCTGATTTTTTTTAAATTTTCTAGATTGCTTTCTACTCATTTATTTATTATTTCCTTTAACTAGGACACGTGATATTCAAGTTGTGTGTACAGGCTAAATATTAATGCAATCTTTTAATGTCTTCATTCAAGTGTTCAGTAATTTTTTCTAACTCCTTCTACCATGATGTTAGACAGTTTGGTGGAATAGCAGAGAGAGTGCCATATTGAAATCAGGAAAATTTGAACTCTAACCCTGTCTCATATGTATACTAATTATGAGATCCTGGGCAAATCAGTTAGCTTGAGGGCCAATTTTCTAACCTGTTAAATAGGACTAAATCACTTACTTTATAGGATTGCTGTGAGAGGCAAATGAGATTATGTATACATATAATATATATATATATATATATGTAAATATATGTACTAGAAAACTTTAAAAGGACATATAAATATTAACTATTATTATTAAGAAGTAGTATAGAGTCAAAATGAGTACATGATTTAGAGATTAAAGGGTGATATAAAAATAAAAGAGCAGGGAATACTTTACCTGTTAGAACAGATTTATGTATATGGAAAAGATGTATGATCAAACAAGAGATAGAGAACATTATGGAATTCACAATGGATAATTTCAATTATGTTAAATTTAAAATCACACACAGACAAAACCAGTGCAGGCAAGATTAGAAGGAAAGCAGAAAACTAGGGGAAAAATTAGAGCAATTTTATGGTAAGGCATCATTTTTCAAGTATATAAAGAAACAAGTTAAATTTATAAGAATGTGAACTGTTCTCTATTGGAAAAGTGGTCAAAGAATATGAACAGGCAATTTTCTGAAGAAAAATAAAAGCTGTCTATAGTCATATTAAAAATGCTTAAATCACTAATGATTTAAAAAGAAGCAAATTAAAATAATTCTGAAGTACCACTTCATACCTATCAGATTGGCTAATATGACAGAAAAAGAAAATGGCAAATGTTGAAATGGATGTGGGAAAATTGGGACACTAATACCCTTTTGGTGGAGTTGTGAACTAATCCAACCATTTTGAAGAACAATTTTGAACTATGAACTAGGCTATAAAATGTGTATAAGCTTTGACCCAGCAATACCTCTACTAAGTCTATAATCCAAAGAGATCAAAGAAAAGGGAAAAATGTCTATGTGTACAAAAATATTTATGGAAGCTCTTTTGGGGGTGACAAATAATTGGAAGTTGAAGGATGTCTGACAATTTGGGAATGGTTGAACAAGAGGTGGTATATGATTGTGCTATAAGAAATGATGACTAGGATGGTTTCAGAAACACCTGGGAAGACATATGACTTGATGTAAAGTGCAGTGAACAGAGTCAGGAGATCATTGTACACAATAAAAGCAGTATTGTGAAACAAGAAAGTTCTTAAAGACTTATAATGAAAAATGCTGTCTACCTCCATAGAAAGAACTGATGGAGTCTGAATACAAATTGAAGCATACTTAAACAAACTTTATTTTTTTCTCTTTCTCTTTTTGTTTTTGTTTTGGTCTGTGCTCTCTTTTGCAACATGGCTAATGTGGAAATATTGTTATGACTATACATGTATAATCTATGCCAATATGTTTGCCTTCTCAAGGAGGAGGGAGGAGAGAATTTGAAACTTAAAAAATATTTTTAAAAGAATGTCAAAATCATTTCTAATAATTTTATATTGAGAAAAAATAAAATAAACATTTTCTACTTTAAATAGAAGAGGGAGCATAAAGAAGCTCAGTTAATGGAATTCACATATGTGACTTTGGGCAATTCACTCTGTGCTTCAGTTTTCTCATTTGACAAAGGCAGGTGCTGAACTTGATGGCATCTAATGGTGTTTCCAGATCTAACTAGCTACATGGTAAGTAGATAGCACAATGGACCTGAAATCAGAAAGAACTAGGTTCAAACCTTCTCTGAGATACTTACTGTGTAACATTAGGTGAGTCACTTTATTTGCCTCAGTTTCTTCAACGGCTAAATAAGCTAATGCTAGCATTGACCTCCCAGGGTTTTTATAAGGATTAAATGAATTAATTTTATAAAGTTCTTTGCACACCCCAAAATACTCTAGAAATGCTTGCTGTTATCATTAGCTGTTAAATCTGTTTCCTATGATTTTTGAAGGCTGATTTTAAGAATATTAATAGATAACTCCTCCTTTCCTCCTTTGGCCCTTATAATAGCAACAGCCATAACAATACAATTCATGATGTGTATATGTATATTGGTCATAAAGTTGTTTTACTCCCTCTATCAAATATTGCACTAGATTACATTAGGTCATGATGATTATAGAAAAGATACTAGCTATCAAAATTACTCTATCTTGGAAAAGCTTATCTGTTAGTTTAGTTTGTGTCATGAAACTTGAAAAACACCTTAAAAATTCCAATCTAAGTATATCCATTTCCTCTTTTCAAAATAAATGAAGACAATTATTCATACATCGGTTTCATTATAAGGTAGAATATCTAAAGTTTGTTCTGAGTGTAGATTTTTTTTTCAGGGCTAAAATAAATCCTGCAAATTTGCTGAAACTATTGCCTTGACTGATATCTTTGCTGATTCCCTACTGTTTACCAAGTATCCTCTTATATTACCACTAAATGGGGGTATTTATCTCCTCTTATACCTCTATTTCTCATTGTATTTTATTGCTATTGGTAACATTTTAGAACTACATTAAATAATTGAATGAGTGTAGATTGTCAGTGCCTTAAAGTTCTTCAGGTTTTCTCTCTTCAGATTCAAGTAATTCATCCATTCCTAGTCTCTTTCAATCTGACTTGGGTTAAAGTATAAAGTGATTTCATACAATTTCCCTGAATTTAACATTAATCCATAGTTAGGTAATCTGGAGTTGAAGATATCATTGGCAAAAAAACCCCAGAATGCAGCCTTCTTCTTCAGCTATTAATATGTGTTTCTAGCCTTACCATATCTGTCTCTAGTCCATTTCATGTGAATGCATGGTTTGCCCACTTCCCTGGCCCCCACCATCTGTGCTGAAGCACTATCAGTACATTATCATCTCCCTAGTGAAATAACAGAATATGAAGATAGATGACGCCATTGTCTTCCATATCAAAGTGAGCATCATGACAGTGCCAAATCATACAAGTCTGCCAGCATGTCAATTTTTTTAAAGCAGAATATGTGGTTTTGTTAAAATCAAGAACTCTGAGTGATCAACTTTTTCTACCAAGCAGATTTATACTTCCTGTACAACTTATGACTTTAGAGAACATTGTCTGAGCACTGAAAAGTTAAGTTGACTTACATCCCACAAGCACTATGGGTAAGAGGTTGGATTGAATTCTAGGTCTTCTTGGCCCTCAGGCTTACACTCTGTCCACTATACTATCTTACTCACCGCTGCTCCACTGCCCATGTATATCTTAGGGGCAGAGGAGCAGTTCCATCATACTGACTGAGCTACTGATCCAATCACTGGCATCATTAGAACTAAATCGGCTAATGTTTCAATGTACTTGCCAGCCCTTCACAGTTACAAAACTCATCTCAAGGAAAATGAAGTCCCTAGTGAACCTCTCCTGGCTGGCATCCTGAACTTTGTCATTGCCTCACCCTCTCTACTTCCTAACATTACATTACCTTGGGCTTTGGGCTTTGAGTAGTTTTGTTCTAATTCTTATCATTCATTTAAATCCTCTTCATTCTGAAAGACACTTCAGGAAGTCTGCACTATTGCCCAATGATGTATAAAAGTATCTTCCTATTTATAGCCTTTAGACAACTTCTGTAGATGAAAGATGAGTTAATTGCAGTAGTTAATGGAATACCTCACCTCCATGCTAAAATCTAGAAAGATTTTGGTTACCTTGATTTTCAGAGAACATAGATGTTTGCTTGATGCCCTGGGTGGGAAAAGGGAGGATAGTAAAATGGCGAAGATGTGAAGATGCCATATAGAATTGTCATTGATATGAGTCTCTGTTGGAATGTAGAACAAGCCAGATCATAATATTTTGTAATAAGAAAGTGTGATATAGCAGAAAGAAAATGGGGTTGCGAGTCAGAAATCTTGGATTGGAACTTTAGCTCTGACTCTTTTTAAACCTAAAAAGAAATTAGACATTCAAGATTTTAGAGTTAAATTTCCCAAAAGTTATCTTATGAGTTATGAAGGATGGTCTATTCTAAATAATTATGGTGACAACTCTCCCCAACCCCATCCTAAAATATTTTCTAACTGACTGCTAGATTTAAAGCTCTGTGCTAAATGATAAGGATGCAAAAGACAAAAACAAAAAAAAGGCAGCTTTCCTCATGGCACATATCTCTATCCAAATCAGTTAAATCTTGTCATAGCCAAGTGGCTTTCTCCTGGGAAGGAAGTTTAAAGTATTTATTTTCCACTCACTAAATCATAAGGACTCTTTCAACACCAGCATCTGTTGTAACTAAAACACACACCTGGGCAAGTTTGAATCTGGGGGTGGTTTGGAAAGGAAACTACTTCACTGGGCTGTGGCTCAAATATTCATATCTCCAAGATGTTCCCTACAGGAGGCATTCATGATGAGAACTCTTCTAGCTGCCTTTGTCCAGCTCCAAGATCATACATTCCCATCACTCAGCCTTGAGATGCCCTGAGTATGTGAGAACCCCCCTTGGTCAGATGTAGAGGAGACAAATCATAGCCAAGTCAGGCTGGTACATGCCCCACACTTTGGAGATGTCATGCTGCTTATGTTGCATAAGTTCAGCTGTCTTCCAAGCTCTATCCATGAAGTATAAACTTTTCAGGAGAAAGAATTGATTTGTGATGTGTAGTTAGTTTTTCCAAACCACTGACTGGGTGTGTGTAGGGAAGGTCTTGGCATCTCCTGTCCCTCCATCCTATTAGAAAATCATAGCTATAAAGGTGGAGCAGATTCAAAGTAACTCCAGGCAACTCTGCTGGTGGGAGTAGGAGGGCTATGGTGATTAGCAGAATGCTCCTGATTTATAAGCTCTTAGGCAGTAATATAATAAAATAATCATTTTAGTATATTCATTAATGCTCACGTTCAAAATTACTTGTACCAATCAACTCATATATCCTGCCATAATAATTTTCCTTCCTTCTTTTCTTTCTTTTGTCCTTCCTTCCTATACTTTAACAATCAGATAATTAACAACCACTCTCCATTACAAAGCTCTCCAATAAGGTGACCCTGAAACCAACAGGGTACTGGGAAAAAAATACTCTAGGAACTTTATTCCTTTCTCTTTCTGTATATCTTGTATAGGAAAGACTATGATAACTTTGAATTCCATTCAGTGATAAACTGAACTGATAAACACAAACTTGAAACTTAATAATATTAATGAATGTATGATTCCTACAGTTGAACTATTCTCTATAGTGTGTATGTTGATGCATGTTTCTGTGTATGTGTGTGTGTGTGTGTGTGTGTGTGTGTGTGTGTGTGTGTAGTGAAGATTTTGATAGGGTTTATGATATAGTAGCTAAGGTTCCTTGCTAAGTTCATAATACGTAATTGAGATTATGTAATGATACTCAATAGTTTTAAATCCATCATCATAATTAAGTAAGTATCCTTTTTAGGCAATTTCTCACTGCCCCAAACCACTAATCTATTAAAAATGGGACTGAATTAACAGAGATTAATTCTACCTCTTTTAAAAAGATTAACTTAAATGAAAGAAGAGGCCATCATCTTGAGTCCAACTAAAGTCTTTCTCAACTTTTCCGTGATAGAGTTGCCAGTCTGACTACTCACAATATTGATTTCTGTAAAGTCAGAGCTTCTTTGTTAGTGATCCATGATGCCAACAGTGAATAAACACAAGAATTTCAAAAAGAAAGGCTTAACTTAGACATGAGAGTTGGACACAAAAACACTATGCTATTTATAAAATGGAATAGAAGCTCAAAAAAGAGAATGTCCTTTGTGTCCTCTGTGCTTACCATAATTCCATTATGCACTTTACAAATATTTGCCAAAATATCATGGAGAAATCTAAAAATGTTTTTGGGATCATAACTCTATCAACTTCCTACGAGACCTAGAATCTGTTAGAAAGAAGGAAATTAAACACATTTGTGTGTATTCGTGACATAGTGGAAAGAGCACTTGATTTAGAATCACTTAGTATGGGCTGCAATTCCAGCTCCAATATTCGCTGTGTGTGTGTAAACCAGCAGCCCACTAAGCCTCACTTTTCTCATCCATAGAAGGTAAGCTCCAAAGTTCCTTGAAGCTTTAAATTCTGGGATGTGATGAGGCTAACATTTCTTGACCACCATGATGTATGGGGAAAGGTGACATGGAGTATCGTAGAGTTTTCACCAAATGTGGCTTCAGCAAACCTGGGTTCTGACTTGGATGCTTATAAGCAGTGTTGTCATTGTCTTTTTTGTGTTCTTGTAAAGTGGAAAGAGTACAGGACCTAGAGCTAGAAGAGAAGTGAAGACCAAAGACTCCAATCCCTAAATTGCACAGATAGAGAAGGAGAAGTTGAGAGAGAAGAAATATCAGAATGACAAAATGGTGGATATCTCCCACACTGTGACATTATTAGACCCATCTGCTATCTATGCAGGCAGTGTTGCCTAGTAGATAGTGTTACACAGGGAGTCTGAGAGAGCATGTACTCGAATGCCATCTCAGATGCTACTAGCTACGTTTATTCTTCCTGCTGTTCACTTAGTTATGTCTGAATGAAGACCCCACAGACCACAGTAAACCAATAATGTCCATGCAGGGGTAGGGAACCTGCAACCGCAAGGCCACATGTGGCCTTCTAGGTCCTCAATGCAGCCCTTTTACTGAATCCAAACTTCACAGAACAAGTCCCTTTCATAAAAGGATTTGTTCTGTAAAACTTGGACTCAGTCAAAAAGTCATACCCAAAGACCCAGAAGGGCATGTGTCGACTGGAAGCTGCAAGTTCCCCATCCTTGTTCTATAGGAAGCCATTTCTCTTCAACTTTTTTTTTGCTCAGATGAAAATGTTATAAGTTACAATATTACCTTGGCCAGACCATGTCAGGAGTTTTCAATTTGGTTCCACTTAGCTCATTATAGGAAAAGCACTGATAGACTGGGTGCAAGGAGCAGAGGGCAACCCTAGGGATAACGGGACTGTAAGGTCCATCATGTGAGAATGAGTTAAAAGGAGGGCATTTATCCTAGAGAAAAGAGTATGAGATGGGGAGGGAATGTGTTTTTTCTCAGCAAGAGGGAGGAGGGATCACATATATCTACCTGGTATCATAAGACATCACTCCAATCAGTGGTTGGATGTTTTAGTAAGACAAATTAGTACACAATTTAAGGGGAAAACATTGGACTTGTAGCTATTCCAAAGTACAATTGTCTGCTTCAGTCGATAGCAAATTCCTCATGATTTAGTTGTACGTTATTTTAAAAGAGCTTGGGTGACATGAAGAGAATTCTTATTCCAAGGTAGATTTGAAATGGATGGACTCCAAGGGCCCTTGCCACTCCAAGCATCTCTAGGCAAATGATTCTCACATACATTTACCCAGGTATAATCTTACTTCTGAACCATAGTCTTAACATCTCTGAGTGCCTTTTGGACATCTCATACTCCATTTCCTGTAGACATCTTGAACTCTCCTCATCTAAAACTCACATCTTTATCTAACCCTAACCTCCTCCCACCTTCCCTAGTGGGTACTGGTGAGGGCACATCCTCATCACCCAGACTCACAAACTGCATGACATTTTCAATTCTTCACTCCCTTTCATCCCCCAGACGCACTCAGTTGCTAAGTGCTATCAGTTCTACTTCCAAACTCTCTCATTTATGCCCCTCTATTCCTCTGAGCCTGTTACCACTTTGATACAGGCTCTTTTCATGTCATGCCTGCCCTTTTGGTTGGTCTTCTTGCCTCAAGTCTCTCCTCAATTTGGTCCAATCTCCACTCAGCTGTCAAGTTGATCTTCCAGTATTTTTTGTTTTTTCCAACACATATTTGGCAGTGCTGTGACTGGTCAACTGCAAGTTTCTTACATAGGTTCCTAACTCCTGCTTCCCTCCATCCTCACCCTCATCTCCTGGTTACTTTTATATCTCAACTAAAATTCTACTTTCTACAAGTATCTTTTTCTGATCCTCCTTAATGCTAGTACCTCCACTCCAAGACATGAGTCAGGTGATCACATGGGGGTCAGAAGAAGTGATACCAGGACACTCTCAAGGTCTCTCTCAAGAGTTTTGGATTTGACCATGCAACATGGGAGACACTGGCACAGGACCAATCAGAACAGCATGCCTACATCAGAAACGGTGCTGTGCTCTTTGAGCAAATCAGAATTGAGACAGCACAAAGTAAATGAAGGATGCATAAATATGGGATATCCACCCCAAATATTCATACGGACTATCTGTGCCCAACCTGTGGTAAGCATTCAGAAGTCATATTGGTCTGATCAGCCACAGTCGGACAAACTGGAACTTCACTTTATCATGGTGATGTCATTTTGGTCCTCTTTGAAAATGAAGGAAAACAACCAATCTTCAACTTATCCTATATAGTTGTTCTTTGTACATAGTTGTTTGAATGTTATCTCTTCCACAAGACCATGGGTGCCTTGAGGAAAGGGATGGGTTTTGACTTTTTTGGTATCCCCAGTATTTGACACAATACCTGGAACATAGTAATTACTTAATAAATGTTTGTGGTCTTGACTTGAGCTTCTACAATTTGATTATTCTGAACTGCAAAATAAGTAAAAGTGAGACATTCCAAGAGGTCTTAGTTAAGGCTTACTTGGCTTACATCACACACACATACATATAGAATGTTACACTTTTAAGTTTAATCTACAATATTAACATTTTCCAATTACTTTAGGAAGTTAACATAGTCAATAAAATAATAAATAAACCCTGCTTTGTAATGAGTTATAAATATACTACAAATTTAACAACTGGCTCTCAAAAGTCAGCATGATCTGAATACAGCATACTCTCCTCACTCCTGAATACTGGCTTCTCTGGTCTAAGATTTCCCACAAAGGGATCTTCTTCATAGGTCTTTTATCTCCCTGCATTTTATTTCCTTCTCTCCTATCACTTCTGCCTTCCTTAGAGTTTCTCTATGCTCTTCCATTTCCTGTCTCTGTCGCTACCTGCCTCTCCCATTCTGTCTGCCTGTCTTTGTTTATGTATATATGTATATACACCCATATATGTGGCTCCACATACATGTGGTTCTAAAAAACTCTAACATGCTCAGTAGCCCCACCCTGGGAAACCATCTTGGCAGATAGAATAAACCAAGTTGAGGGGAGATAAGATTAAGGAACTGTCTACTTCAAGCATGTGAAGAGTTCCCCAGAGGAATGGTTAGATGAGAATAATTTGTTCCAATTACCAGGAAGGTGGTGGAAGTAAAAGAATTGGGAAGTGCTTAAATCTAGGTCAGACATCAGAGACACAAGGGTCACCTCCTGCATCCTGGGCCATTGCCAGTTGTCTTGACTTGCCTTTTGTCACTGGACTTTGATAACTCTGGAAGAGACAGTGAGGCTGAAGATTTTGCTCAACTCTCTCTCACTTAAATCGAATTCACACAAATGAAGATATTACCCATGGTGCCACTGGTCATCTTCAGAAAATGGACAAACAGCCACGTCTGTCTGTATTATATATGTATGTATATACACACATATATGTTTATATACATATATAAATATATCTATTTATCCATTTAGCTTTTTTGTATGCTATCTTCTTTATTAAAACAAAAAACATTGAAGGACCAGTTTTACTCATCAAGGAATATCCTTAGATTTGAAAGATGAGTTATTTTGGGTACAAGCCTATTTCCTTCAATTTTAAGTGAAATATTTCCTAATTTCCTTTGATTAATTGCTGTAATAATTAATAACTTAATCTTTTGTCTTCTCTAAATACATTTCATTTCCTTTTGTATAGGAACTATCTAACTTCTTTCAAAAGTTTTGATTGATAATGAAACTCTAGAACTAAGTATACATCTGTACAAGAAACTGAGGTTTCTGTCTGATGACATACTTTAGATTCTATTCATTTATATCTTTCCAATTCTTCTAGTACTCCCAGAAAATTCTCTTATCATTTCCTGAAAAGGGGGAATTAAGTTTGTGGCATCATTGTGTTTTTCATCAATACAATAATTTTCAAATTATTTACTTTGACCTGTCTTCACCATGAATGTCTTTGGTTTGCAGAAAACTCAAGTATTCTTTTAATATTGTTGCCTTTAGATATGCCTCTAAAAATTTATTGTTCTGTTCTCTTTTTTTCAGACTCTACCACGCTATTGAAACTTCCCACTTAGATTTTTCCGCCATTTCTTCTCAATATCCTCTTGTACTTAAGAAGGGAAGTGACAATGAATATAAGACAAAAGCTCCAAGTATCAAAATGATGAAAAGATCTAGAAAATACAGTAACATTTTAAACAAATCTCACCAAGATAAACTGATAACAGATAACAGTATTATTTCCATTATATGTCATGTTCTCCCAGTAGAACATAAGCTCTAAGTGGCAAGTACCACTTGGTTTTTGTCAATGTAGTCCCAGAGCATAGAAGAGTACCTTGAACATAAGGTAGGCATTTAATGAATAATTTGTTAATTCCACATGATAAGTCAAATGTGGGTCATTTGTATCCCTAGATATTCTCTCAATGAAGTAAAATTTAGTCAGACATACGAGCATTAATTCTGAGCTAAACTGTAGTGCAGAGGTGTTTAGTTTTGTTGGGTTTTTTTGATAGCTTGGTGAAGGACACTTGCTAGTAAGAGAAAACAAAGGAAAGATGGGGACCCAGCAATTTGCTAATTTTCAGAGAAATCAGTCTTCTTGCTGATATTTAGAGATAGAAAAAAGATAAAATCATAGATTAGCTAAAGACTAAAAAAAATTGTCAAGCTTTCTTTTTTTATCTTAAGTTAAAATCTGACTTCATATACTCATTAACTATGCAATTTTGGGCAAATCACTTAACCCTTTTTTCCTCAAGTTCCTTATCTGTGAAATGATCCTATCTTTGCCAAGGAAATCACAAATGAGATCTCAAAGACTTGGATATGACTGAAAAGAATAAATGGCACCTTTCTTTGTCTCCTATTTCCTACTTCTGTCATTTCTATCAATAGATTTCATGAATACAAAAGGAGATAAATTGAGACTGGGAAAACAGGAATTTGGGTAGAGAAGTCTATCTTTTAAGTCTAGGAATGCTTCTGGAGTCAAAATAATGTAGATCAATGATGGGTATACTATTATACATATATAATGCATTGCAGTGTTATATGGCATATATCAATATACAAATGTTTTCTGTTTAGCATGCATCAGTTATAGCACAATATAACTAACATGTCAATATTACATTACATGAAGTCATAGAAACACATTAAATTTTAGAGTTGGCAGGGACCTCAGATGCCATCTACTTCAACCTATCCTCAAAAGCATGTGTGTGTATATTTGTGTTATATAGATAGAATGTAGATATATATTCCCAGAAATATTCCATACACAAACATTATATCCATATCTATTTCTGTCTATCTGTCTGAAACGTTTCCAGCATCTTCATCTAATCTAACCTTGAAGAACTCCAACGAAATAAGCCCACCAGGCTTCTTCATCTAAGCCCTAAATTCCATTAGGTAGGTGTTATTGTCATTTCCCTTTTTATAAATGAGGTAACTGAGATTCAGAGACTTTAAGTGGTTGATGATCACAAAATGTATGTCATAGATAGGACACAATGCCAGTCTTTCCTGACTTCAAATCTATCATGCCATTTTTAACACACTGGTACATTTTATATATTATCCTGCTTTATCCTCATGAGAACCCTTTAAGGAGGATATTATTATAATTCCTAAGTTAAAGATGAAGAATCTGAGACTGGATCACACAGGTAGTGAGTGTATGAGGTGAGATTCAAACTCATGTCTTCCTAACTCCAGGTCCAATGATCTGCACTCTGAGTCACCAAGTAACGTCAGCTTTAGTTTAACTCTGAGTAGGTAACCATTTCAATGAGCTTTAGTTTCCTTGACTATAAAAAGAGGAGATTGAATTAAAAGTCCCTTAAAGTCATTCTCAGTTCTAAATCTAATGATTTCATGAATGTGTCCCTACATACTTGTAGCCAGGAAAAGCTAAAACTTAAGGTGGTAGAAATAGAAAATTGATATCATTTTCAAAAATCCTTGAAAGAGGGAGGAGCCAAGATGGTGGAGTAGAAAGATTCACATATGCTAGCTCCAAACCCACAACCCATGGATTTCCTGTAAAAAGAACTCCCAACAAATTTTGGAGCAGTGGAAGACGTGCAGCAATGGAGTGAAGGAGATTTATGTTCCAGAGAGCCCTGAAAAACCGATCCCAAAGGTCCATCAAGTACCAGTTGGGAGTGGAGCCCAGCCCTTCCCTGGCGATGCAGCACTGAGAGGGGCAGATCTGAGCAGGCTTCAGGGACGGAATCTCTGGTGGCCACGAAGGTACCTCCACCCACAGGCACAGAGGTCAGTGAGAGAGACTTCTGGGCTGACTGAAAGGGGAGTGGGGTGTCTCCATACCTCAGGCCCCCTCGGGAGGCAGAGGCAGAGGCAGTGGTGGCCAAAGGCTCCCAGAGCAGGCAGGATCTCGGATCCATTACTAAAGGTCTCCACATAAAACCCCTGAGGGTACTGAGCCTGGGAGGTGGCCCTGCCCCCACCTGAGCACCAGAATTTAAGCTCACATTGAATAGCAGCTGGGCCTGCCACTGAAAGCCCTGAGGCTGGGGAACAGCATTTGAATCCCAGACCCCAAGTACTAGCTAGGCAGATCCAGGTGGGGGGGAGAGGAATCTCAGAAGTCAAGTAACTGGTTGAGAAAATGCCCAGAAAAGGGAAGAAAAATAATACCATAGAAGGTTACTTTCTTGGGAACCAGATGTTTCCTCCTTTCCTTTCTGATGAGGAAGAACAATGCTTACCATCAGGGAAAGACATAGGAGTCAAGGCTTCTGTATCCCAAACATC